>LPNX010494942.1:826096-876764 GCA_001517045.1 Pseudotsuga menziesii
ACTCAATGACGTGATCCACCACCACTTCTCTTTCCTCTTTGGTTGTTTGAAGGAGCATCTGTTAGGCTTGCATATAGCAAAAGTGGTTTCTTGGGATCAAATGTCCCCTTTGCATAATGAGCCAATGATTTTGATGGTGTTGCCGCCTAATACACACTTTATGACACAGGGAAGTCTCCAACCCGCTTTGTGTGTCCTTGGGGGCAAGTTAGAGCTGGGGACCACTGTCACCACAGTCCACAACTCCTCCGTTTAGGCAAGATCCCAACAGAGCCAAGGGGGGTAGTCCCTACAGGAAAATGTTCCTAAGATTATTAACTATTAGTTAAAGGGATCTTTTATTAAGATTACAAAATTACAAGATCAGTGCCTAGATTAAATGGAGTCAAAAGATTACAAGTTACAAACTTACAAAAGAATTAAGAATGATTATCCACAGTTGTCTAAGCTAAGCAAGATCTACAAATTACTAAACAAATGAATTAAAGATGCCACCACAAGAGTTTGCGAAACTGAAAGAAATACTTGTAACTGAAAAGTGAAAAGCTTGCAGTAAAAACCTTGAACAGCAAGGCAAAGATAAATAACAGTGACCTGTGTTTGTAGGACATTTTACAATGTCTCTTGTAAATTTTAATGAATTTTATTAGAGTTGAAATCTTTGATTAAGTCTTCGAACCGGTGGTGTGACTACCCCAATCCAGTATTTCTCAAGTTAAAGAGGGAATGCTATTGCGCTCAACAAAGTGGGAGCAAAGCCCACCTGTAGCTCACAGGTCAAACCCCAATGCCCCGGTGCTCAACAAGGAGGACGTAAAACGCCTAGAGACCCCCCACGGTCTACTACCCCAAGTCACCTTCGAGGCACTATTTTTAATCAACAGGAAAATTGCTAGATGGATGCCTATTAAACTAAGACTTCTCTATCCCCTGTCGTATCTCGTGAGTACCCCGAAGGGTGATAACCGAGTAGAGGAGCAGGAAATAGTGAAGTTGTTGTTGGTTAATTTTACAAGTAAATTTTAGTCTTGGTGATTAGCATACAAAGTTTATTTTAAACTATCAACAAGATCAACCAAGCGGTATCCCTTATGGGAGGTGCTGGTACTTGATCTTGGACTTGGAAAATAAAATGTGTTGATTGTAACAGAAAAAGAAAGAATGTTGTTTTAATTAACTAAGCCCCCACTTCTCTTGCTTTTCATATCCAACTTGAAGTCCCTAAAGGGAGATGACAAGTGGACAGAGGATACACAGGATAGGTGGGTTGTATGATTACTTCTTTGACAGAAAATGAAATTAAATCTAACTACTTTGAACAGAAAATTAAAAGGAAAAACAACTAACTAAAGCAATTGCTCTAACCACACAACAATCTCTGTGACAGAGATGGTGGTCTGTCACAGAGATAGTGGGTAAACTGAAAATAAAACTAGAAAGGAAATACAACTAGCTAAAACAGTAAACTAACCTCACAACAATCTTTGTAACAGAGATGGTGGTCTGTTACAAAGATAGGTGGGTAAACAGAAAGATAAAACTGATTAAAGTAACCTCTTATACAAATTTACAGCAGAGAAATACCCCAAAGAGAACTTCTCATTTGGGGTTTACAATGTAATAGAAGAGAGAGAAGAAGTGTAGTTTACGGTCTCTTTTGGACCAAATTTTTTGCTGGTTTTTTCTGGGCAATTTAGGGCAGCATAACCCCCTCTTTTTGTGCACAAAACCTGCAAAAAATCAGCAACTTACTTGCTGGAAATTACTGCAGAAAACTGGAACAGAAAGTTAGAACAATTTAGTGTACAACCCAGAAATTTTACAGAAAAATCTGAACTTTAAAAAATGGAAAAAACAGAAATTTTAGTGGCTGAAAATGAATGTTTTTAGGGTGAAAACAACATATAAACAGCAGATTTATAAGCCTATACTAATATATAATGGATGAGGGCCCTAAAACAAGGGTTATATTCACTATACAGTGAATAAAACCCAGTTTTAGGATAGGAAAAGAAAAATGGCCGAATTGAAAATAAGAAAAACGAAACGCTTGGAGGTGCCCTTCTTAGCTTGGAAAACCTGTAAATGAACTTATGAGAGAGCTGCAAAATGTAAGCAAAGAGGTGAGCACAAAAATAAATCCTACAAAATACTTTGTAGAACCTTACTAATCTACTCACAAATGCAGATAGAAATACTTCTACTTATAAGTCTCTCCACAAAATACTTTGTGGAGAGCTATCTAAGCTAATACAAATGCAAAACCAAATAAATACAATACAAGTTACCTCACAAGAAGCATGAAATGTAGAAGAGAGACACCAATAATTCCTCCAAAGATTACTTGTATTAAGCCCAACTAGGGCAAGATCCAATACAAAAAATGGCAAGAGGCTTGGGCCAAATGCTTGAGAGAATATGAGAAGAGAGTAGGGAAATATTCCGGCAGCATAACAATAGCATGAGAGATCCTCTCAAATGAGGGAGTGAGACCCCCATTATATAGTTGAGGAGCAACACCAACTCCTTGAAGATCAACGACCAAGATTAGATCTAGATCTAGATTAGATCTCCACCACTAGATCTAGGTATTTGACTTTGTATCCTCCTCAATCATTCTACATCCTTAGATTACTTTTCAATCCATGGCTTAAGTGCTTGATCCATGTCTTAATGCATCTACACCCTTAGATCTAGGGTTTCCATGACTCAAGTGGGGGCCCTTTTTGACTCAAATTTTAATTTTTATTATTTTAATTTTTTATTGTTTTTATTTTTTATCTTTTACTTTTTATTTTTAAAATTTCTATCTTTTTATTCTTTTACTTTTTATTATCTTTTTATTTTTAAATCTTTTAATCTTTTATTTTCAAGTTTTAATCTTATATTTTTTATTTTAAATCTTTGTTTATCTTTTATCTTAAATCTTTTTTTATCTTTTATCTTTTATTTTTATCTTTTTATCTTTTAATCTTTTATTTTTTATTATTATCTTTTTATTTAATGTTTTATTTTTTAATTTTTTAATTTTTGATTTTTAATTTTTAATTTTATCTTTTATTAAGACAAGAGGGACGCCCCACTTAGGAGATCTTCAGACATTTATTTTGAACATGGGGGGTTTATTTAAATGAAATTTTGGCTATGCTTAGCCACCCCCCAAACTTAATTACCATGGCCTTATTTGATTTTTTCCTTCAAAATCAAATAATATGAGTTTTTGACTTAGGGAAATTAATTAACTCCCTAGGAAAAATAGACCTTGCTTAGCAAAAAATGGTCTATCTCCTCAACCCCTTATCAGAATGACATGGGACTCGAAGCAGTGGCTTAGGGGGTTTCGTAGCAATTTACCTTGCATTCATAGCCCCTATTACAAAATGCCAGTGCTTGAGCAATTACATTATTACATCAAAACTTAGTTAATTAACCACCAAGGGGTGAAATTAATTAACTAGAAAAAATAAATAAAAATACAACAACATAACGAAACTCTGCAAGACTCTATACAAATGTCTAGCATGGTCACGAACAACATTTTGAACCCTTAGCCACCCCATGGACTTGACTGTTAGAACGCTCGTCACCACTTTGGAGGATTTTGAGTGAAAAACCAAACCAATTAAAATCGTTTACTCAACAAGACTAATTGGAAAGGAAAAAAACACTCGATGAGGGGACTTCCCTAACAACCAGTTCCATGGTGTGGCATCCATATCATATGACCCACACTAGCACATATAATTACATTAATTTTCCCACGCAGGGGAGCGGACATTTCGTTTTACAAAGGGGCAATTGCCCTACAGAAGTGAAAAAATCCTCAGATTTTTCCAAGGTACAATTTGTACAATTATGTACATTTTCATGTACATGAAGTTGCCACCTAGTCGAAATAGGTGGGCAACAGATGGGTTGAGATCGGCATTACCTTCTCCTTCATTCTGATTTGACCTAGTTGATGAGGGATTCCCACTCCCACTTCCAATCTCTGTCCCAAATCCAACACTAGAGTTACCCCCTGTCTGAAATTCAGAGTCACTTTCATTGCTGCCACTACTGTTGCCATTGCTAGAGTTGCTCATATTGCTGGTTTGAAAATCAAAACTACTAGGTGTAGTTTAATTTTGCAATCTTGGCAACCTGCTACAACAAAGCAATGAACATTTAGATTTTTTTTTTAATTTCATGAATCATCTGACATTAACTTAAATTATAAATAATGAACAATTAAAATAATGAAATTTAAAAACTTAACTTTTAACTTTACAGCTTGAAAAAAAAAATTACATGCTGTAGGATGATATAATTTTTTATATGAATGAACTTTTAATTTTTTTTATATGAATGAAACTACCAGCGAGATCCTCTCTGGCTTCAGCAAGCCTCAAATTTCAAATTTGCACTATTCATTCTGCAGCTGATAAATTATAATTTATAATTAAAGACTAACCTATGATCTATCTGAGCAACTGTGGTTTGGCATTTTGTCAGCCTCAGAGCATCTTTGAAAGCATAAATAATTTTAATCAAACCAGAATACTAATATATGATATATCTTGCTGTTTATAAAGATCCAATAAAACATTGAACTCAGAAAATTTCCAGTGCTTAGAAAAGTCACTTTGGCTAACAATTTGATGTGTTTAAACAAGTGAAGACTTATTATTAACCAGAGTGAAAATTCCAGAATTAAAAGTTTGTTGTCTTAGTGTATTTCCAGCCAAGAAACAAACAAGATACTAGGAGAATTTTCAGATTTCAACTCAAAATTAATTTGCAGAAATTTATAGTTCAAAAAATCTGAAAAATTTCCAGAATTAATCTTACTGTTGTAATAATTTTCCAGAATTCTTTAGAAGAGTTATTAACCTCTTTATGAGTGCTACATTATTCTCAGTAACAAACCACTGCTACCAAATAGGCTGTTATTTTCATCCACAGTCTGATGAAAACATGCCCATATTTGTTGGAGCTGAGTTCAAGGCTTGGAATGACTTTCAGAATTGATCCTGGGCAGTTTTCTCATTATTCGGAGCATGCTGCTGGTTCATTTATTAAAATTTTGAATTGTACACATTGTGGCGTGTACTCCTTGCAGGCTTATGCTGCTGAATTCGTTTTCACTGGTGGTGATGAGTACAGTCACACTGTAAGAGAGATTTATAAGGGATTTACAGCCATAGAACTACTGTAAACGTCTAGGTGATTTAGTTGATGGTGACTTAGTTGATGGCTGAGATAGAAGGGAATTTGCCATTTATTATGAACAAAAGTTAAAACTCATTTTCTATCGCAGAAACCATCAACTGCCCAAGAAAGGAGAAATAGTAAATACTATAATAAAGTTGGACAAATATTTAAAATGAAGTAGCTTACAGTAGATTAAAAGTCGGCGACCCACGAGCTCCTTCAGGCTGCAACTCACGAGCTCCTTCAAGCCAGCGACCCACGAGCTCCTTCAAGGCTGCGACCCACGAGCTCAACCTCTGCAAACTCCACTCCTGCAATTGCAAACTCCCATTCACTCACAGGCTACAGCAGTCAACGAGGGCAGCCTCCATTCACTCACACGGTAGCGGAAATGAGGAAATGATTCATGAATGACTCACGAGTAAGGTAAGAAGGTAATTTAGGGTTTAGTTTTTTATTTATGCTTTTTGTTTTTGTTTTTTTTTTGGTATTTTTTTAATTTCGAATTTTAAAAAATAAAAAAATGCAAAATCGTGGGGGGGCGTGTGGGAGCCCCCCGTCTTCGAGGAGGGGCGTGTGGGCACCCCCCACAAGCGGGGCGTCGTTCAGAGCTAGGAGGCTCGCCCCCTCCTGCGTTTCCTGAAGTTTCGCTTTTTGGGGGGCGTGAGGAAACGTTTCTGGAGGAGCCCCCAAGCCCCCGGGGCGTGGGGAGCGAGGGGGGTGAGCCCTCGACCCTGGGGGGCGAGTTTCCGTGGAACACTGGTTATTTGTGCTATATGTGGTTGAGCATGTTACATTCAACATTTGTTGACATCTTTCTCAGTTTGAAGCCCATGTTTTTCACACACACTGTATGTTCTGTAAGCTAAGTGTGGATAAAATGGCACATGAAAAGGATAGTTGACAGATCTTCCCCTCAATTATCAGTTTGATAGAATCTTTTGCAAATGTTAAGTTTCTATCAGTGTTACACGGGGACGTATTTCCCAGGTCGGGGATGTGCTCCTGCACCCCGAGGAATTAGCGGCTCCTGGCAAAACATGAGGAGACGCAGGGGGGAGCTCGTCCCCCTGTTTTTGAGCACGCACCGATGAAGTGGGGGGCTCCTAGGCACTCCAATAGTAATGGTAATATTAAATTCTTAAAGTAGAAGATAAGGAAAATACCACTTTTACTTAAACTTTCAACATTACCATTAATTGTTTCAGGATGTTTGAGAGTGGTTCCAACCTCATTGGACTTCATATGCAAAAAGTAAAATTTTAGATCCCATTCAAAATTCAACAGACTTAACAGTTTTTAGGATTTAAGCATTGCAATGTTTCCCCTAGATTTTATCATGTATGAGGTTAAGGGATTGTCATCTAATCAAGCACATCAACCTCTCTATGTACCTTGATGTTGGTGGTGCTAATTGTTAAACTCTTCTATCATGACTTTATTCAAAATGTACCCTTTAGTCAAGCAAAATCACTTATCATGGTAAATTTTTTCTTATTCCACCTTATTTTAATGCTTGGTTTAGGAAGTTTCATCAAAATTGTAGGGTGTTGAGTAATGTATGTCAAGGATCAACTTTGAGATTCAAGGGAGAGGCAAGGGCCAAAAGCCTAGAGGAAGAGGGCACATGGTGCGGTTGATGAATAGGATCCCAGTATAGGATTAATAGTTCACTGTTGCATAATTGTATGTTGGACTTGAAAGCCTCAAATAATGTAATGCTCTCTGGAATCGTGAAGAAATAGGGTCTTCAAGTCACATTTCCCCATTACAACATCTATGCGATGGATTCCCACAATGTTGAAGTGTTGAATCATTGAAGAATTAGATTATATTTACAGGGAGCAACTTAAATTGTATTTACACATGATGAATTAGTATTGCCGAGATTTATAATTTTTATATTTTTTATCATTTTTATGACCTCAATGTTTCCTCATCTCCCCTCCCCTCCCCCGAATTTCCCTAAAATTTGGGGGTGGTTTCCACACGTCCCCAATGTGTGTTTCCCTGTTCCCACGGTCCCGCCTCCCGGAAACTTGGGGGAACATTGATTTCTATTCTAATTGAAGCAGATAAGAAGATAGTGCCAGAACCAATATGATTGTATCAAAGATAGTGTCAAGATTGCATAACATTGCATTCATCAGAGCCCTATAATAAGCTTGAGTTGCCAGATAATCCATACATTTGCTTGAGCTTTCACATTCGACATTATTTTCTAACGATTGCAAGAGACTACATTGATTTTGATGGTAGCAGAATTAAAACCAAGTTGCTTTAACTGCAAAAATCTAAATTAAAGGGAACGCCCTCAAAAATATCCGATACAGGAATGTTATGGGCCAATTGCTCTTGGAAAACATGTGCACATATATTCATAATTGTGCATATTTAAGTCTAATAGAATTTCAACATTTTGCTTCTGTTTGCTATCATAGGTGGTACTGGATTTGCTCCAAGGGATGTAACTCCAGAAGCGACAAAACCTTTGCTAGACAAGGAGGCACCGGGCCTTGTGCAAGTCATGTTGCAAGAGAGCCTTAAGGTAAATAGCTGCTATTAAATTCATGTTTATTGAAATGGAAATTCAAATGATTAGATGAACAATATATTAACGAACAACAAATTTTGTCTTTCTACGATGACTGAAGCTGGGCAATTCTCTAAAAAGTCACATACTTGTATCTTTCTTTTTGTAATTTAGGTACTCATCTATTAAGATTCACAGAGAAAATACATGCCAAGTGTTACGCTGTCCCGAGGAGAGCCTGCATATATGTGTGTCATGTTACCCAGATTGTAAGAGCCTAAGATATTGCATAAACTGAAATATAAATTCTTTAAACCTTAACATAAGCGAAGACCCTGCCTTCAATTCCACGCGTTATGAGCTCCTTGGCATGCCAGTGAAGATCCAAGGTTTTGGTATATTTTGAGTCCCTTCTCCTGGAATCGCCAGTGCCTGCTATAATTTTCTCGATATCCTCATCCACCTTGGAGTCTTCAGTGCCTCTTCTTTTCAGCCTGACCCGATTTTCCATGAATTCCCCCTCTCTCCTTGTGGCCCCCAAGTAGCAGCAATGGCTTCTGCCTCAGAGAACTGCTTGTGTCTTCAGGAGCTCTCGTGCTTATGTTTCTTTCGCTTGCTCTTTGGAGGTCTGCATCTCTTTTGACTCTCTCTGTTATAACCATTGTCTGGAGATTTGTAGACCAAACTGGGGTCTGCAGTACTTCATGATTCTGGCCAGTTCTAATGCTAACCACCAGCGCTCCAAGTAATTGCCAATTCTATTGCTAACCACCAGAGGTTCCAATCTCCCTCTCATTCTCCATAAACCCACTACATAAGACTGTTTATCATCATCTCTCCAGCGTATCATCAATGCGATTAGTGACGAGCGTGGGGTGCCTCCCTTCATGAGCCTCTTTGATTATGAAGTTATCAACCGGCTGTACTGCTCGCTGCAGAGAGGAAAGTCTAACATGAATGTTGCAGCGTCCAATGCCGTCCTCCCGTTCATCACAATCCCCAGCTTCCTATTGCCAAGTGTCCACCGCCACCATTCTCGCCCCTGACACCATATATGGGGGATCTCGCATGTTTGTATTGATTTCAAGAAATAGTCCCTTTTATAAACTTAAGGCCAGTTGATTCTTTTCTCGACTTTCATGGCAAATTGGCAATCAGTCCTCTATGCATAATAACTAAACATGGACAGGTTTTAACTAACTACAACAGCCTAACTGCAACATTCTAATTGTGCGATCTCTTAAATGACCGTTTCTGGAACTCATGGTTGTGTTTGAACTATGGGATGTAAGCTTTCTAATGCTCAATATCTTTGCCTGTACCTTTAACTTATTGCCCTGCTGAACTGTCCAATCTGAAAATTCTATGCCTGGTAAAGATGGCGGCATGTTATTTTATGTACTCAATTGAAAGAATTCCTAGCTGCAATGTGTGATAACTGTACTCTTCATGCTTTTGCTGGGCAGGTGACAAAAACAGCAGTGCTTTCTCGTGCTGTTGCCGGTATTCGTGGCTCAACCTTGGTGAGTATATAAATTTATATATATGAAATGAACCCACAAGACATCAATGGGTGCTCCAAATTATTATCCACGCACCTAAAACATGTAGTTAAATCTTTAGCTTGGATCAAAAGATTATTATCACGATCAACTTTCCAAAATTTTAAAATGTGTTGTTTTGGATATACGTCACAACTAAAATTTGCTTTTGGTGCTTTCTACTTCTATGATAATGCAGATAATCAATATGCCAGGGAACCCAAATGCCGTAGCTGAGTGTTTGGAAGCTTTGATGCCAGCGCTTCCGCATGCATTAAGACAGCTAAGAGGAGACAAGAAAGAAAAGCATCCTCGCCATGTGCCGCATGAAGATTCCAAACCCGCAGATGTGTGGGAAGCCAGTTACAAGATGGCTTCCAAGGAGTCAAGAGATTGTTCTTGTACACACTAAGTTATGTTTTCTTAAAATTGTTTAGAGGAGAACCATCTCTATGATGTCATTTCTTAATGGCAATGTTGTTTGAATAAGTCTATTGGTGGGCATATAAATATAACATCGCCATTTTTAACTAAGATTTCATTGCAAATGATATTTTTAAGAAAAAAGGCTTGTTGGGTTGTGGTTTAGTGATAAGTTAGAAAACTTGCTATAAACATTGACTACATGTTACTGGAGATGCGGTGTTAATGATAATCTTCATAAGGTAAGGTGCAAGTACTAGTAACTTTGATGGAATAAACACAGGTGAAGTGCTGATAACATTGATGGAATAAACACCACTGACTTGAGGCTTCACAGCTAAAGTTTATTTTATTGTAAAGTTGACATTATAAGTGTTTAAGTTTCAACCCTGTACTATCACTATGGTTGACAAACACAGGTACAAGTGCTGATAACTTTGATGGAATAAACACCATTGAGTGGAGGCTTCATAGCTAAAGGTTATTTTATTGTAAAGTTGACATTACGAGGTGGTCAACCCTTTACTATCACTCTGGTTGACAGACTCCAAACAATCGATGTCAACTCAAGTAATTTAACTTTCTCTCCAAGCCCCAAGGGTTAGCTCAATTGGTAAGACGTGCGCACACTCTCTCGGTTTGGGGGGAGGTCACGGGTTCGAGCCTTGAGTCCTCTGGGGTTAGGCCTTCTGCTAGGATGGCCGGCGGTTTACCACCTCTGCCATCCACAAATGTGGAGAAGTATTGCTGGGTTTGCCGTAGATCTTTCCATCTAAAAAAGTAATTTAACTTTCTACAAATTATTAATTTAGGCCTCTTCAAAATGAATATTATCCGTCGCCATAAATAAATATAAGCTTTGGAACTTGACATAACTGCTTTAGAAGCAGGGAAACACACACGAAACACAAAGAATGGCTTATAACAATTGTCTAAGCATGTCATGATGTTAGTGAAACTTAAACCTTTGTGGGGACAATTTTATTTATTACTAGTGTAATATACAAATATCTAAACATGGCATGATGTGAGTGAAACTTAAACCTTTGTGGCACGCCCGTTGTGGGCGAGGAAAAAAACTATTGTCCGCATCGGACAAGGTCGTCACGAATTCCAATCCCATGTTATACCTCTTGAGTCGGTGAGTCATCAATGGTAAATTTGCTCGTAATATTGTAATCCTTCAATAATTTTTATTTTTTATTCACCACTCGCAAGAGTAAAAAATCTTTGATCGCCCAAGTGTAATACCTCATTTTTTATATAGCTTTTTTGGATATTTGTAATCCAATAACACTACCAGCCATATTACATACTATAGACGTAGGTTAGCAAATGTTAAAAATATACAATTTTGAGAATAGACATATTTGGAAATGTTTTTTCAACCTGCAAATAATAAATGGCAAGTAAAAGATCAAATATGGCTATTTAAGTTTGAAGTGTTCAAATGTATTGTGAAATATTTAAATATATTTTGAAGTCTTTTGGTGGGTAAAGCACTTAAATGTATATATTTTGAAATATTTAAATATATGTTTGCAAATATATAAATATTTTGAAATATTTAAGTATTATGTTTACAAGTGTATAGCTTAGATTGTATTTTGAATTTCTTGTAGTTAGGAAAGGGAAGGTTATCGTTTATCATCATTTTTTGCTTTGGAATTATAGTACTTAATTGAAAAGAGGAAAAAAGATTAGGCTTGATGGATAGGGGAAGGTGAAAGATTTCATACAACTATTTAAAAGGCTAATTTTTAAGACATGTAATTTCACTATGAATCAATAAGAGGATACATGAAAGGAGACGTCCATGTTGACAGGAGTCATCCCTATGTAATTTCATATGATGCTTTGAAAAGAGACATTCCTATTGACATATGAAAAGTGTTGTTGTAGCAAAACTCACTCAAGTGTAGCCATTTTGTCCATGTTTTTTGCTTCTCTCCCACATAGTTTCTTAGATACCTTTCCAACCATTGGTTCACCCTCTCTGTGTTTCCATCAGTTTGTGGATGATAGCTTGTGCTTTGAGGCAACTGAGTGCCCACCAATCTAAAAAGTTCTTGCAAAAAAACATTCATGAATCTATTATCTCTATCATTTACAATGCTCTTGGGGAGCCCATGCAATCTGAAGATTTCTTTGAAAAAAATATCAACCACTTGTGCAGCACTAAAAGATGATGTAACAGCAAAGAAATGAGCAAATTTTGTCAATCTATCCACTACCACATATGCAATCATTACCCAAATATTTTGGCAACTCGGTGATGAAGTCCATTGAGATGCTTTCCCATTTTGCTCCAGAATGGGCAATAGTTGCAATAAACCAGCTGGGCATGTAAGTTTTGATTTGTTTTGCTGACATACCTTACATTCATTCACATATTTATGAACATCTTCCTTTAGCCCCTTCCAAAAGAATCTGTCTCAATTGCCTATAAGTTTTGAAGATCCATGGATGGCCTACTAGCGAGGAATCATGTGCTTTTTGCAAAATTTTGTACTTGACCTTTGAATCTTGAGCCAAATAAATTTTGCCCTTATAATATGTCAACCCATTCACAATCCTATAGTTATCATCACCCTTGATTCCATCTAACACATCACAAGCAAATTTATCTTTGGCATATTCAACAAGTAACATATTTTTCCAATCTTTAGCAATGTCCATGAGAGAAAAATAAGGTCTTCGAGATAATGCATCTGCTACAGTGTTATTCTTCCCTTTCACATGTTCAATATCAAAATCATAAGCTTGAATCTTGCTTACCCACTTTTGTTGCCTTTCATTTAGATCCTTTTGGGTGAGGAAGTGCCTTAGACTATTGTGGTCAGTTTTCAGCACAAACTTGTTTCCTACCAAATATTGTCAAAACTTGGCCAATGCATGCATGATGGCCAACATTTCTTTGTCATATATGGAGTAGAGTTTTTCATGAGGCTGCAACTTTCTGCTCTCAAAGGCTATAGGGTGTTGGCCTTGCTTTAGGACAATCCCTATTCCTCCACCTGAAGCACCGCATTCATCAACAAAAGGCTTAGTATGGGACAACTACTCGTTACCTCTTTCATTTTTTGGAAGGCCTTCTTAGCCTCTTCATCCCACTTGAAAGCATCCTTCTTAGTCAAATCAGTGAGTGGAGAAGTCAACTTGGAGAACCTTTTCACAAACTTTCTATAATAGGTGCATATTCCATTGAAACCTCTTAATTCAGTGATGTTTTTTGGTGATGGTCATTCTAAGATAGCCCTGATTTTTTCCATGTGTAATTTCACTCTTTGCCCAATAATGTGCCCAAGATACAATAGTTCCTTCATCCCAAATTCACATTTACACATCTTAGCAAATAATGATTGTTCTTGCAAAGTTCTTATCACAATCTATAGATGATGCAAGTGCTCTTCCCAAGTTTTACTGTAAATGAGAATATCATCAAAGAAGACCAAAACAAACCTTCTAAGATGCTTGCAAAATATTATATTCATGCATGCTTGAAATGTGGCTGGAGCATTGGTTAATCCAAATGGCATATCAAGAAACTCAAAGTGACCATAATAACATCGAAAAGCAGTCTTTTGCACATCTTTTTCCTTCATTCAAATTTGGTGATATCTTGATCTAAGGTCAATTTTGGAGAAATATTTGGATCCAAATAGCTCATCCATGAGCTCATCAATCCTAGGAATAGGATACATATTCTTGATGGTCTTCTTGTTCAAAGCTCTAAAATCTATACACATCCTCAAGGTTCCATCTTTTTTCTTTACTAACACTACTGAAGAAACATAACGGCTAGAGCTTGGTCTAATGAGTCCCAACTCTAAGAGTTCTTGGATGGCCTTCTCAATCTTATCTCTGAATTTCTTGGGATGTCTATAAGGTGGTATCTCAATGGGTGGAGTACCCTCCTCCAAAACAATGTTGTGCTCAATCCCCCTATCTGGTGGTCTACCACGTGGAAGATCTCTAAAAAAAATTTCATACTTTTTCAATAGTTTCTCTATCTCCTTTGGGTGTTTAAAAACCTTTATGTTTAACTTGGGAGATGTGATATGACATTCAGCAGCCCATTCTATGTCCCCATGCCTCAATATAGATCTCATACTATTGCAATTCACTACTTGATTTGGGTAAGTGTGCTGCCCTCTCACAACCCTTAGTACATCCTTTGAATCTTGAAATTTCATCTCAAGAATTTGATAATTTACTGTATGCTCCCCTATAGAATACAACCATTGCACTCCCAAAACCACATTAGTATCAACAAAATCAACCACATAAAAACTATCAACAAAAGTATAGTTATCTACGGTGACTTGCAGCTTTGGAACCCATGTTTTGCACTGCATTGTGTTGTGACCAGGAATGACAACTGTGAAGCCATCGAATGGTTCAGTAGGTATCATCCTTTTCTCCACCATATTTGCATCAATGAAGTTATGCGTGGCTCCTCCATCTACCAAAACTAAAGTTCTTTGTCCTAATACCACACCCTTGCATCGAATAGTGTGATAGTGAGGCACTGCTGAAAGTACTGTCATTTTTGCTTTGTCTGGTGAAGGCAAATTTTCTTCTTATCTTTCTTCTTCAGCTGCTGTCTCATATGCTTCCACTTGATCTGAATTGTGTCCTTCTTCATCCATACCCCCTTCATACTCATCATTACCAGGAAATATTTCTATGTATTGAGTTTTTCCCTTAGTGCATTTATGCCTTAGTGCCCATGGTTAAAAGCATGTGAATCACAATTTTTTTCTTCGAAGTTCATCCTTGTTTAGTCCTTCTTTCTTATTCTTTTCAATTGAATCTCTTTGCAAATGATTTTTAATAGGTGCATCTCTTTTGCCAAGGCTTCTTTTCAAATTTGAAGTTAGGCTTGGGAGGAAATCTTGTTTTAGTCAAGCACATTTTGGAGATCTCTTGTCAAGCTCATTGCATCTTTTAATGTAGTGGGCTTGTGGGATTTGACCAAACCTTTTAAAGGTTCAGCCAAGCTTTAGTAAACAACAATACTAACCTTCCCATAGACACATCAGCCACCTTGACTGATAACTTTTGAAATTCTATCATATAATCAGTCGGGGTCCCAACTTGCTTCAATTGTGCTAGTTCTTTGAAAGACAATTCAAGATCTTTTTGCTCCAATCTCTTTAGTACCCTCTCAATAAATTCTCCATGTGTTAACTTGATCATGACCCAAAGTTTTCAGGCCATGGAACCACCATTCATTGGCATCTCCTTCCAAGTGCAATATGGTCATTTTTAAGGCATCTTCTTCCACCATTGGATTCAGCTGAAAATACACCTAATTTTTGCACCCAATTGTTAGCAGAACTTTGAGAGGAACCATGAAAAGTAGGGAGTGGAACTTTACTAATGGGACAATTTAAGGCTTTGTTTTTATATAGAGACTTATTATATGTACACTTCTCAAGAAAGTATTGATCAAATGCTACACTTGTTTTACAATCTTCATCCAATTTATCTCATTCTTTTGCCATTGTAGCAAGTTCAAGTTGAATGTTAGGTTCTTCTTTGGGTACAGGAAATTTAGGTGCACTAGGCCTTGGTGTGCTCTGAAATTCATGGGGTCTTGTTCTTGAGAAATATGCTCACCCATTGCCTTCATTTCTACTGATTGTTTATTACTGCTATCTCCTATTACTCCTAATTTGCTTCCAATTTGGTTAACCAACAATTTGAACCCTTTCATAAGTTGTTGGTTCATGTTCTTGGTTATGTCATCAAAGAGAGGTTGTATATATTCCACCTTATCATGATCAGTGTATCCCTTCCCCTCGTTAGTCATAGTTTCTACAGAATGTACTTCTTCTACTACTTCTTCAACAAAAACACCTTTAACTTTAGGGTCTAAGGGTGGTGACTTATTGCTTTGAATCCTAGTTAAGGCCACCAGGTTCCAAGACCATGCTCTAATACCACTTGTAATGTCTATTTTTTAGATTTTTTATTAAATGACCAATTTTTCACTTTTTCCCCAATTTCGAACTTTGAATAGTTTTGATGTCTAGGTCTCCAAATTGGCCCAAATGATCCCAAATCTTCTCAGAGTGTGTATGACTAATATTAAGAATTGAATATTATGTTCAAAGATTATTTGTAACCCTCCAATCACTTCTGCAAACTAGTTTTATAATCTGATCAAAGTAGGAGACTTTACTAGCAAATTGGGGTTCCAATTCTCCTCAGTTTAATGCTGGAAATGGCTTCTCAAATGCTCTCAATCCCACTCGAATTTCTGAACAAAGGCAGGAGATGTGTAAGGGAAATTTTTAAGGCCTCATATGCATCATGATTTCGTTTATACAGGCTGTTACGACTCTCTCCAAAACAACTCCCAAATCACTATTTCGACGCTTGGGGAAAAGGCACCAAATCTTCTTCTAATGCAATTAAAATGAGTAAACTGGCTTCCAATGCTTACGTACTGAACATGAAACTTGTAATACACAATAATGACAGTCCATTCATCATACATTTATCATAGAGACATTCCTCCATTCGAAATAATCAGCATTACCAAGGCATATATCAAAATAGAGTGGAAATGGTCATTGTTTGCTCATTAAAAATCAATTTGACATACAACTCTTGGGTATTTCGACTTGAAACTTTTTGAGAATGAAGAAACGAGCATATTGAACTTATTACAATCATAAATAGACCAGGAGAATCTCTCCCACAAAGTACAATAGCTCACCCAAGGCGCAATCCATCCATGAGCATGAACATGCAATGAAAACTAGAAATACTTGAGATGAAGTGTTGCAATAGAAGAACCCACGAGCTTCCCTGTAGTTTACACCTGAAATTACAACTCCATTAAAGCTCCATGAAATACCTAAGTGGCCTCTCCAAACACCAACTTGGATGGAAATCTTTCACCCTCAAAATTGGCTAAGGAAAAAAATATAGTCATCCACTAGCTCACACAATTCACAAATGACAATTTCTCAAATGATCAAAATACCTTCTCTTGGTTGCTTCTTGTATTTTATAAACATCCTTATCCTTTTAAGGCTCTCAATCCATCCACAAACTCAAGCCAATTCAAATTTGGGTGTGTGCTCATGATTTGCCATGTGTCCTCCCTTTTTTAGCCTTCCACCTTCCCCAAATTCGAGTAGGAGCCCATTAAGCTTTCTCAACTCACATGAGAGCTCTCTTGGATGTTCTATTTCGACCTGAAATTTCATATATGTCAGATGTCATCCTTCAAATTTGATTTGTGTCATAGGTGTCATAGCAGCTCCTAAATCACTATTTTGACCCTTGGGAAAAAGACACCAAATCTTTTCCTAATGCAATTAAAATGAGTAAAATGACTTCCAATGTTTAAGTACTGAACATAAAACTTGTAATACACATTAATGACAGTCCATTCATCATACATTTATCAGAGAGACATTTCTCCATTCGAAATAATCAACATTACCATGGCATATATCAAAATAGAGTGGAAATGATCATTGTTTGCTCTTTAAAAATCAATTTGGCATACAACTCTTGGGTATTTTGACTTGAAACTTTCTGAGAATGAAGAAAAGAGCATATTGAAATTACTACAATCATAAGTAGACCAGGAGAAGCTCTCCCACAAAGTACAATAGCTCACCCAAGGTGCAATCCCTCCATGAGCATGAATATGCAATGAAAACTAGAAATGGTTGATATGAAGTGCTACAATAGAAGAACCCACGAGCTACCCTGTAGCTTACACCTACAATTACAACTCCATTAGATCTCCATGTAAGACCCAAGTGGCCTCTCCAAACACCAACTTGGATTGGAATCTTTCACCCTCAAAATTGACTAAGGTAAGAAAACTAGTCATTCACTAGCTCTCACAATTCACAAATGACAATTTCTCAAATGATCAAAAGCCATTCTCTTGATTACTTCATGTATTTTATAAACATCCTTAGCCTTCTAAGGTTTCCAATCCATCCACAAACTCAAACCAATTTGAATTTGGGTGTGTGCTCATGATTTTCCATGTGTCCTCCCTTTCCTAGCCTTCCACCCTCCCCAAATTCAAGTAGGAGCCCATTGAGCTTCCGCAACTCACATGAGATCTCTCTTGGATGCTATATTTCGACCTGACATGTCAGATGTCAGCCTTCAGATCTGATTTGTGTCATAGGTGTCATAGCATCTTCATCATTGTTGTCATAGAGTTAGGGAATCTAGTCCAAATGGTCTCACTAGCTCCAAAATGACTCTTCATCTCCCATGTAAGTTACATTTCTTCCCAAATTCAACCTATAATGCATATAGAAAAGTGTATTAGCCTTCTAAATCATCCAAGAACCTTTAGGCTTCCCATGGATTTGAAATTGCAAGAGGAGGATGTCACGTGGCACACTATTTCTAGCTTGTGTGGGCCCCATAGTCTCCATGTGTCTCCATGCTCCATTGCCACTTCAATTTTCTCTTGTATTTATTTAATAAGATACATTATTAAATAATTATCCCATTCTAATGTATGGACATCATTTATTAGCTCCCTTATTAAAACTCCAAATGTATCTATCCAACCTAGGGAACTAGTAGGATTGATGGAATTGTCTTACTATGCAATTATTTGAATGGGGGCATTATAGAGAACCAAACAGGAAAGAAGATTTAGGTGTTGAGGACACACAACAGGGGTGAGTATGTTGATGAAATTGTCATTGATGCCAACGAGGTCTTGCAGTGGCCTCTGGAGATGGTCTTAAAGCCTTATGAATGATAGAGAAGCCCTTGCCCTTACAGAATCAATGGAAAGAGCCCTAAGATGCCTTGATGAAGCATTGTTGAGGCATGAAGATTCACTGAATTCACATACACTAGTTCTTGGTAAGGAAACATGAAGAAATCGAGGGTGTGATGACATGGCTCATGCTTAATCGATACGATAATGATCATTGAAACATGGATCTTGGAACCCATGGAGCTGGCAGGCTGTTCTTAAAACCTTGCACATATTATTGGTATAGTCATATTGAAGAAGACCTTGACATCTTGTTTTGAAACTCTTTAAATTGCAAGTCGGCTTCATTAAAGTTTTTATTGCAAGTTGGCTCAGATTTAAATTGCAGGTCGGCCCCATAAAATATATATATATATATATATATATTTTGATTCAAGTCGGCCCTCAAAATATGGTCAAAAATTCATATAAAAAGGGCATCACGTTTTCACTTTAGGATGTGGAAATCTTCGGTGGAGCACTGAGGAAACCTTGTGGGAGCAGCATCTCTGGAAATTCTCGCTAACTGAGGAAACTTGTAGCCTGCAATCAAGGAGCAATCCCGATTTTTCAGCAGTCAAGACAGTCCTGGTTTTTGGAGATCTTTACTTATCTATTCAGTGCAATTGTTGAAGACTCTTAGGTTGCTACAGCAACACGCAAGGGTGATCTAGGGCCACTGTATGACCCTGCTGAGAGGGTGTTGATGCTGCTAGGGTATCGTGGACATTTGCTGGCCATTATTGCTATCATTTGAGAAGAGATTTCATAGTGGAGTGGGTATGAGACACCATGGCAGTGAATATTCTATTGCTGTGCAGCGTGAAATTGTTGGGACAGTAACATATTCACTGTGGAGCAACCAATAAATTGTGTGGGTTGAGTTTTATGCCATTAAAGAGGTTGAAACTTGAGGGAGCTGTTCCTTCACAGCTGGATGCATTAGTGATCATCTATCTCTTTGCCATGACCACAATCTTCAGTTGACAGTGGTCTGCACTACAGGAGTTTATTTCACTGCTATTGGACATCTATATTGTTAACTGTCTTTCTTAAGTGACTGTCCACTATAGTGAGCTGCTACAGGCAGGAAGAAAGGGTCTACATTATATACCAGTCATCTACAGCCAGTCTGGCCACAAAGGGAGGTCGCCACAGTTAGAATCAGAGGGTCTGTGACTTATACCAGTGACCTACAGGATCATTGAACAACAGCTATATGTTGATGGTAATGTACAAACCCTTTTGATCCGATTTCTTGGAAGAGTTGCTACTCTCTTTTCACATACCCAAGCTTTGGACCAGTCCTACTTTGTGGATTGCTCTAACACTCCAACAGTCCAAATCTGCTGCAACATACAGTCATTTACACACAGATTTTCTTGACTGAGTCCTTCTCTGAGCTAGGTGGAAGCTGACCATAACAAAACCAAGGTTGATTTTAGAGTCTGAAGCTTGGATATCCATTTGCTTGAACAGACCCAGTATTAATAAGGTATGTACACTCGGGCATAACATTGAAATCAATGAAGTGTGCAAATTTATATGAACATCGAGTTATGTAGTTGAAGTGTATAAGTATGAACAATGGTATTAATGTATGAGTGTATGTCCAAGTGTGAGTTTGTCTACAGTAATAACAGATGGTATGCACGCAAGCTACACAAAATCAGTATTGACAAGGTATGTGTGAACAGTAGACAAGAATGTACAGTCAAATATATACAATGGTATGCACAAGTTCAGGATTGACTGGGTCTACATGACTGATGAAGTCTGAGGGTGTGTTCTCTGAGTGTTCAAAAGGATCATATCTCTGGTAGGGAAGTTCAATGTTCAATAGAAATCACAGCAGTTGTTAGAGAGGCTTGGCATCCATCTCTTCCAGTTTGTTATTTCTTCCAATTCTTTTGACTATTGTAAGGCAATTTATAAGGAGCTGAAGGTGCCCTAAGTTAGGATCCCTTGATGCTGATAGGAATTCAGTTTGCACGGGAAGAAGCAAAGGGACTGATTTATTTATCTAGATATAAAAGAACCGGTTCAGCTTTGTCACCTAATATCTCCACTTATGTTTGGAGCATCCTTATCAACACCAGTGAATAGCCCACATCTTCGTCATTCTAGTAGCAGAATTGCAGTTTCAAAGCTTGGTTCAACTGAACCAGTTATCTTAGATGAAAGCTTTTGTGCTGTCACTGAAGCAGATCTGATGAAGGCTGGAAGTTCACCTAAGCAAGCATTGTCTACAATAGCATCTCCAGATCCTTTATGGCGAGTAAAGTCCACAGACCGAGATTGATGCTTGGTGATGATTGTGTAGTAAGAGGAGCAGAGTCACAGACCCAAATTATCTCACAGAGCAACTGAGGTAAATCTCAATCTGAGTTTTAGTGCATGGTTGATGATCTAATGTTGATGACAATAAAGCCTCAACTCTGTCTTGGGCATACACAGGCTGCCTTACTTATATGTATCTTCCAGGTTTGAGTTTATGTCATTTTGCATCTTGTTTTCTGAAGAAGATTGTGTGAGAAGTTTACTTACAGAGGTCTGAGAAGTTTACTGACAGAGGTCTGAAATGTATACTGATAGAGGTCTGAAAAATATATTGACAGAAGTCTGAAATCATACTGACGGAGGATAGAGATTGGGTGAACTAATGACCTTAACAAATAGATGAGTTTTGGGGCAGAGCTGCAATAAGATGATACTATGAGGGCTAATGACTGATGAAGTTTTGTTAAAGACATATCTATCTTTGTGTATTGATAATTGAGCAACAGTGATGAGTAGATTGACTAGGTAGAAAAGAGCAGATTGACCAAAAGTAGGTTGTTCAGCAGTGGTTGATAAGCTGGAGATTAATGAGATGTGTTGATCAGCAGAAGAAGTACTGATCACAAGTTAATGAGCAGAGACTGACCAGAGATTCATGAGCAGCAATGAGCAGTGGGACAGCAGAGTTAATGTGATAGGCAGAGAAGATGAGCAACTTTGATGTGTTAGAGATTTCTTGATGGTAACACAAGTATACTTTAATGTAAATGCAAGCTTGACTTGCTTCTTGAGGTTAGGATACCTCAAACCCTTCTTAGCAGAGGCTAAGAAAACTAGGCAGGGTCCTGGATTCAAAGTAGGTGCTCTATGTATCAGTAGGTGCTGATTTTGCCTAACGGTTGTAGCCGGACCAAAATAATATAAAAAGATTACAAATTTATATGGTGTGGTGTTCTTCTGTGTTATGATTCTTGTTGAGTTAAATGCTATGATATGTGAATGATATGAAATGATTATGAGATTGGTAGAACAATGAAATGATGAATTAGTAGTTAAGTGTGACAGGTCAAGAAAAGTTGTAAAAATTGCTTTACACTGATTCACCCCCCCTCTCAGTGTCTACAATTGGTATTAGAGCCCAGGCCTTCGTGTCAAGCCTAGCAAGCTTGAAGGAGATCCTTAGACACAATGGAGGAAAATAAAAAGTCATCAAGCAATGACGTGCCTGTACTGGATATTGCAGATTATTTCAGTTGGAGAAGCAAAATGAAGGCTTATCTGAAGAATTTTGGTGTTTGGGAAATTGTCATCAATCCACCCGCTCCATCAAACAAGAAAGGAAAATCAGCTGGACAGAAGGAAGCGAAGAAGGACAACACTACAGCCTTGAAGTTCCTCATGGATGGACTTCCCAGCTCAGTGAAGGAAAGTGTAGGAGAGTACACTTCAACAAAAGACCTATGGTTCAAGCTGGAGAGTGAGTATCAGAAGGTTAGACCAGAACTCGAAAAGACAGATCAGAAATCAGAAGACAAGCCCTCAGAAGAGTTAAATCAAGAAGAAGATAAACAGGAAGATGACTCTAGTAAAGGTATGGACTCTTGTGATTATGATAGCTTGTGTTATGAAATTGAGAAGGTTCTTGCAGATGATGATGATGCAATGTTGAAAGCCAAACAAAGAATTATAAACTATGTATGCAACATAGATCTCAGAGTTGATTGGTTCTTGAACAAAGTTGATCTTAATCAATCTGATTACAAGATGTTTAGGATGACAACCTTTGATTATATGGATAATCTCTAAAAGCAGAATGTTGAACTAAAGGAGTTGCTTAAGAAACTTAAACATGAAGGAGTAGGTTGGCTGAAATTGCTGAAGGAAAAGGAAGTAGAAAAGGAACAGCTAAAGATTGATTTGATCGACTTAACCCTAGAACAAAAGAACCATGATAAAGATTCAAAAATAC
The DNA here is from genome assembly GCA_001517045.1 of Pseudotsuga menziesii. Lineage (NCBI taxonomy): Eukaryota > Viridiplantae > Streptophyta > Pinopsida > Pinales > Pinaceae > Pseudotsuga > Pseudotsuga menziesii. The sequence goes on from LPNX010494942.1 coordinate 848,800, forward strand.
TTGAAGAAGCAAGAAAGGTAAATCATGACTTGAAGACTCAGCTAGAGGAAGTCAAGAGGACAGAAGAAATTTTGAAAAGACAGCTAGAAGAAAAGGAGGAAACAATCCAGAAGCTGGAAATGGAGGTAGTTGGTCTCAGGAAGAAAGGTAAGAAAAATGAAGCCTTGGTCAAGCTCCAGGACAGTTCAATTGTCTTAGATAAGATCTTAGATTGCCAAAGATCTCCACTCGACAAAACTGGTCTTGGTTACAAGAAGAACAAAGAAAAACTTGAAGATGACACTTGGTCTCTGAAGACTCCAAAAACAGGTCCATCAACGTCCAAAGTTACCCCCCAGGCACCTGCACATGACAACAAGGATTTTGGAAGTTCAAAGGTGAAACAAGGAGTTAGGTCTGTTCATCAAAGCAACTTCATAAAGGAAACAACTACAAGACCCAGGTATGAAAGTGGCTTCAATGGTTATTGTTATTCTTGTTCTAACTTTGGTCATAAGGCTATGGATTGTAGGTTCCATGGAAGAAGAAGGGCTGGAAGCCCCAATGTCACAGTTAGATGTTGGACATGCAATCAAGTCGGACATGTTGCTGCCACATGTCGCACAGTAAGATGCTACTCCTGCAGTGGGTTTGGACACAAAGCACATGAATGTGCCAGTCAAAGAAGTCAACCAAGAAGGAATACTCCATACACATCAGCAAGAATATTTGAAGATCAGAAGTCTAATTTCTACAATCAGGGATGGAGAAATGAAGTTGATCAAAGAAGTGTTGGAAGCTCCAACAGCTCAGTCAGATGTTGGTCATGCAACAAATTTGGGCACAAAGCACAAAATTGTTGGAATGATATGAGAAGACTGACATATAGCTCAGCCAAGAAAACCAGCAAGAACAATGGAGAAAACAATGAAAATATGGGTGCCAAGAAGCAGGTATGGATGAGGAAGACCGAGCAGTTGCAGTTAGGAGAAGCTGATTAGAGCAGGGAGGATGGCTGCCATATGGAAAGCCAAGTGTAAGGTCTCTCAAAGACCTTAGCACACCTTGAGTTCATGAGGGTGGTGAATGAAATCAAAGGAGAAAGGATGGTTTCTCCAGGCATAGAGACAAGTCCTAGGATCGTGCATATTGACAGGGGGAGCAAAAACCAGTGAGCAGTTAGCAGTGATCAGAGATTTTAGAGACAGGTATGTGGACACCCTTTGCCATTGATGCCAAAGGGGGAGAGATGAAGACAAAGGGAGAGATGAAGACAAAAGGGGAGCATGCTCATAAGGGGAGCAATGAGTTGTTGTCATCAATGACAAAGGAGGAGATTGTTGATGAAATTGTCATTGATGCCAACGAGGTCTTGCAGTGGCCTCTGGAGATGGTCTTAAAGTTTTATGAATGATAGAGAAGCCCTTGCCCTTACAGAATCAATGGAAAGAACCCTAAGATGCCTTGATGAAGCATTGTTGAGGCATGAAGATTCGGTGAATTCACATACACTAGTTCTTGGTAAGGAAACATGAAGAAATCGAGGGTGTGATGACATGGCTCATGCTTAATCGATACGATAATGATCATTGAAACATGGATCTTGGAACCCATGGAGCTGGCAGGCTGTTCTTAAAACCTTGCACATATTATTGGTATAGTCATATTGAAGAAGACCTTGACATCTTGTTTTGAAACTCTTTAAATTGCAAGTTGGCTTCATTAAATTTTTTATTGCAAGTCGGCTCAGATTTAAATTGCAGGTCGACCCCATAAAAAAAGTATATATATATTTTTTGATTCAAGTCGGCCCTCAAAATATGGTCAAAAATTCATATAAAAAGGGCATCACGTTTTTACTTTAGGATGTGGAAATCTTCGGTGGAGCACTGAGGAAACCTTGTGGGAGCAGCATCTCTGGAAATTCTCGCTGACTGAGGAAACTTGTAGCCGGAAATCAAGGAGCAGTCCCGTTTTTCAGCAGTCAAGACAGTCCTGGTTTTTGGAGATCTTTACTTATCTGTTCCGTGCAATTGTTGAAGACTCTTAGGTTGCTATAGCAGCACGCAAGGGTGATCTAGGGCCACTGTATGACCCTGCTGAGAGGGCGCTGATGCTGCTAGGGTATCGTGGACATTTGCTGGCCATTATTGCTATCATTTGAGAAGAGATTTCATAATGGAGTGGGTATGAGACACCATGGCAGTGAATATTCTATTGCTGTGCAGCGTGAAATTGTTGGGACAGTAACATATTCACTGTGGAGCAACCAATAAATTGTGTGGGTCGAGTTTTATGCCACTAAAGAGGTTGAAACTTGAGGGATTTGTTACTTCACAGCTGGATGCATTAGTGGTCATCTATCTCTTTTCCATGACCACAATCTTCAGTTGACACTGGTCTGCACTACAGGAGTTTATTTCACTGCTATTGGACATATATATTGTTAACTGTCTTTCTTAAGTGACTGTCCACTATAGTGAGCTGCTACAGGCAGGAAGAAAGGGTCTGCATTATATACCAGTCATCTACAGCCAGTCTGGCCACAAAGGGAGGTCGCCACAGTTAGAATCAGAGGGTCTGTGACTTATACCAGTCACCTACAGGATCATTGAACAGCAGCTATATGTTGATGGTAATGTACAAACCCTTTTGATCCGAGTTCTTGGAAGAGTTGCTACTCTCTTTCCACAGACCCAAGCTTTGGACCATTCCTAGTTTGTGGATTGCTCTAACACTCCAACAGTCCAAATCTGCTGCAACATACAGTCATTTACACACAGATTTTCTTGACTGAGTCCTTCTCTGAGCTAGGTGGAAGCTGACCATAACAAAACCAAGGTTGATTTTAGAGTCTGAAGCTTAGATATCCATTTTCTTGAACAGAACCAGTATTAATAAGGTATGTACACTCGAGCATAACATTGAAATCAATGAAGTGTGCAAATTTATATGAACAACGAGTTATGTAGTTGAAGTGTATAAGTATGAACAATGGTATTAATGTATGAGTGTATGTCCAAGTGTGAGTTTGTCTACAGTAATAACAGATGGTATGTATGCAAGCTACACAAAATCAGTATTGACAAGGTATGTGTGAACAGTAGACAAGAATGCACATTCAAATATATACAATGGTATGCACAAGTTCAGGATTGATTGGGTCTACATGACTGATGAAGTCTGAGGGTGTGTTCTCTGAGTGTTTTAAAGGATCATATCTCTGGTAGGGCAGTTCAATGTTCAATAGAAATCGCAGCAGTTGTTAGAGAGGCTTGGCATCCATCTCTTCCAGTTTGTTATTTCTTCCAATTCTTTTGACTATTGTAAGGCAATTTATAAGGAGCTGAAGGTGCCCTAAGTTAGGATCCCTTGATGCTGATAGGAATTCAGTTTGCACGGGCAGAAGCAAAGGGACTGATTTATTTATCTAGATATAAAAGAACTGGTTCAGCTTTGTCACCTAATATCTCCACTTATGTTTGGAGCATCCTTATCAACACCAGTGAATAGCCCACATCTTCGTCATTCTAGTAGCAGAACTGCGGTTTCAGAGCTTGGTTCAACTGAACCAGTTATCTTAGATGAAAGCTTTTGTGTTGTCACTGAAGCAGATCTGATGAAGGCTGGAAGTTCACCTAAGCAAGCATTGTCTACAGTAGCATCTCCAGATCCTTTATGGTGAGTAAAGTCCACAGATTGAGATTGATGCTTGGTGATGATTGTGCAGTAAGAGGAGCAGAGTCACAGACCCAAATTTTCTCACAGAGCAGCTGAGGTAAATCTTAGTCTGAGTTTTAGTGCATGGTTGATGATCTAATGTTGATGACAATAAAGCCTCAACTCTATCTTGGGCATACACAGGCTGCCTTACTTATATGTATCTTCCAGGTTTGAGTTTATGTCATTTTGCATCTTGTTTTCTGAAGAAGATTGTGTGAGAAGTTTACTGACAGAGGTCTGAGAAGTTTACTGACAGAGCTCTGAAATGTATAATGATAGAGGTCTGAAAAATATATTAACAGAAGTCTGAAATCATACTGACGGAGGATAGAGATTGGGTGAACTAATGACCTTAACAAATAGATGAGTTTTGGGGCAGAGCTGCAGTAAGATGATACTATGAGGGCTAATGACTGATGAGGTTTTGTTAAAGACATATCTATCTTTGTGTATTGATAATTGAGCAACAGTGATGAGCAGATTGACCAGGGAGAAAAGAGCAGATTGACCAAAAGTAGGTTGTTCAGCAGTGGTTGATAAGCTGGAGATTAATGAGCTGTGTTGATCAGCAGAAGAAGTACTGATCACAGGTTAATGAGCAGAGACTGACCAGAGATTCATGAGCAGCAATGAGCAGTGGGACAGCAGAGTTGATGTGATAGGCAGAGAAGATGAGCATCTTTGATGTGTCAGATATTTCTTGATGCTAACACGAGTATACTTTAATGTAAATGCAAGCTTGACTTGCTTCTTGAGGTTAGGATACCTCAAACTCTTCTTAGCAGGGTCTAAGAAAACCAGGCAGGGTCCTGGATTCAGAGTAGGTGCTCTATGTATCAGTAGGTGTTGATTTTTCCTAACGGTTGTAGCCGAACCAAAATAATATAAAAAGATTACAAATTTATATGGTGTGGTGTTCTTCTGTGTTATGATTCTTGTTGAGTTAAATGCTATGATATGTGAATGATATGAAATGATTATGAGATTGGTAGAACAATGAAATGATGAATTAGTAGTTAAGTGTGACAGGTCAAGAAAAGTTGTAAAAATTGCTTTACACTGATTCACCCCCCCTCTCAGTGTCTACAGAGTACACTTCCAATGAGTTCATGGAGTATTGTTCGACTGAGAGGATCAAGAAGGAGCACACCATGCCCCGTACCCCACCACAGAATGGAGTTGCAGAGCGGAAGAATAGGACAATGGTTGGAGCATCCAAAGCCATGCTATTTGATCAAGGATTACCACTATTCCTCTGGTCCGAGGCATACAGGACTACAGTATACATTCAGAACAGGTGTCCCCACACAGCTTTGGGGAGGAAGACACCAGAGGAGGTCTTCACAGGCACTAGGCTAGATGTGAGTCACATTCGCATATTCAACAGTGTCTTCTATTGTCATGTTCATGTTGACAATAGGAAGAAGTTGGATCCTTCTGGAGAGAAGAGGCTACTTGTTGGGTACAACGAGATTTCGAAGGCATATAGAGTTTACATTCCAGCTCGCAAGAGGATTATTGCGAGCAGGGATGTCTAGTTTGATGAGGACAAGGCCTTGAAGATATATTTGTACTTACCAGTAGAGCAACAACCAACACAAGAGTTGGGGGTCAAGTTGGAGGAGCTAGATGTATAGGTACAAGTACAGACATAGAACACATGTTTTGGCGGTCAGAGGGAGTCAGGTGGACAGGATCCAATAGTCATTGACTTGAAGGATGAGCTGCAGCAGGAGACAGATATCCAGCAATCGCAGCAGGTTGACACTAGGCCAAGTCCTAAGTGGTTTAGGTCCATAGTGTAGGATTCCAGGTAGGTAGATCCTCCACAAACATCTTTTAGACAGAGTGTACCATCAGAGAGGCTTAGTTACATGGCACTGATGACATAATTGATTAACTCTAAACCTTCCAGCTTCGGGGAGGCCGAACAACATGATGTGTGGTAGGAGGCTATGGTTGAGGAGTATGACTCCATTATGAAAAAACATGTATGGGAGGTTGTACTGACGCCATAAGGGAAAAAGGTGGTGGGATCCAGATGGATCTACAAGGTTAAGCATGCAACAGACGAAAGTGTGGAGAATTACAAGGCACACTTTGTGGCTAAGGGATTTTTACAGAAGGAGTGCATTGACTATGAGGAGACCTTCGCCCCTGTAGCCAGATATTCTTCCATTCGGACCATTATCTCACTCGCAGCTGAGATGGGTTGGCGTGTCCATCAGATGGACGTCATGATTGCCTTCCTCAACGGAGTGATAGAGGAGGAGGTGTATATTGAGCAACCAGAGAGTTTTGATCTGGAGAACAAGGAGACGCATGTACGCAGATTGCATCGAGCTCTTTACGAGCTTAAGCAAGCACCTTGAGCATGGTACTCAAGGATTGACAGCTATCTACAGGAGATGGGATTTTGGCGGAGTGAGGCTGACCACAACCTGTACTTATTGACAGGTGAGGTGCCTCTCATACTGGTCCTATATGTGGATGATCCATTTTTTACAGGAGATGAGAGGCTGATTGGAGACTGCAAGTCCAACCTTGCAGTGGAGTTTGAGATGAAGGACCTTGGGTTGATGCACTACTTTTTGGGCTTGAAGGTTTGGCAGAGAGATGGATGCTCCTTCATTGGACATGGGAAGTATGGAGTAGAGATCCTGAAGAGATTCAGGATGGAGGACTACAAGCCTATGGCCATACCTCTAGTTTCCAACTAGAGGAAGAATGATGCATCAAGATCAGACGGATTTAATCCAACCTTGTAACGTCAGCTTATCGGATCGCTTATGTATCTAGTCAACACTTGACTAGACATCAGCTTTGCAGCCAACTTTTTGAGACAGTTCATAGGGGAACCTTAGAGAGTGCATTGGACGGCTGTGAAGCACATACTTCGCTACATCAGAGGTACAGTGGAGTATGGATTGGTTAATGGGAGTAGGGGGGGGGTGCACAGCTAGCAGGTTTCACAGATGTTGACTGGGAACGATGTGTAGAGGACCGAAAGAGTACTTCGGGTTGTTGCTTCAGCATTGGATCAAGGGTTGTCTCTTGGTTCAACAAGAAGCAAAAGTCAGTTGCATTGAGCTCGATAGAGGCTGAGTACATGGCAGCCAACATGGCTACTTGTTAGGGTATGTGGCTAAGGAAGTTACTTGTAGGGTTATTCGAGTGTGAGCTAGAGGCTACAGTAGTTCACTGTGACAATCAAAGTGGCATCAGGCTATTTGAGAATCCAGTATTCCATGACTGAAGCAAACACATAGACATCAGATACCACTTCTTGAAAGCTTGTGTTCAGAGAGGAATCATTCGGTTGGAATACATATAGACAGATGAGCAGGTGGCAAACATTTTCACCAAAGCACTTTGCAGACAGACTTTTGTGAAGTTCAAGGATAAGTTGGGGTTGCTATCGAATCCCTTCCTCATTGAGAGGGAGTGTTAAACTAGTAGCAACAAAGAAGGTCTTCTTGCATGCATGTGTTCTTGCATGTAGAAGACTTAAATTAGGAAACCAGTTGTATTTAATTTACTTTCCTAAGTTTACTTTCGAAAATAAATTAAAGTGATCTAAATTAACTTTAGTGAAACACTAGTTAAAGTGAGTGAAATTGGGGTTTTTGCTTTACCACTGGTTAAAGTGAAAGTGAAATTAGGGTTTTCAATTTACCTAAAGTTATAAAAGAGATATCAATTGGTGGAGAGGACACACACACTTGTATTTCGACAGAGACATGATACAGACATGGAGAGAAAGTCAGATAGAGGATTTAGCTGAGAAGATAGAGGAGTGAGGAATAAGATCATCAAGCTTCGTACAGCTTGGTCGTACACTCCCACAGGAGGGTGTCGAGGTTTAGCTAGGATTTGCCCAGTGATTCTGTCGGGTACTGCATTCATCAGGTTTGGGTGAATTTGTAGTGATTGTAAAAGTTTTATATTTTCTCATAATAAAATCTATATCTAATAGTTGCAACGGTTTTCTCATGTTCGGTTTCTCTGGGGGGTTTCCATACCCAAAATAATAGTGTCAATATTGTATGTGATGTTGTGATTTATTTCTCAGTTTTATATTCCACTGCATACTGTAAAAGATATTCATGTGTGGTTATCAGTAGAGATCTTGCATGCACTATTATCCCTAGTTTGAATATTAAAGGAAAATTTACATCTTTATCTACTTGTAGAGGCTTGACTTGGTTCCTAGTTTGAGTGTTAGCGAGGTTCAATTGTAGGGTGTGCATCATATTTTGAAGACTTTTGACCTAGTTGTTTAATGTGGAAACTTGATGTTCCTTGGTAAAATTATTTTCTTTCTTTAAATGTTGTATGTTCATTTGTGTAGATTGTTCCCTTTTCATTAGTTGTGTAAATCACTTTTCTTGAGAGTGGAATTTTCAATTCCATATAATTTATAATATTGTCATTTCTAGTTAAATTCCATGAATTGTTCTTAGTGGTTGGTGATAAGTGTCCAACTTACTCAACCATTTAACACCTAATACCATATCCATGTCGTCAAGTATTAGAGCATAGATACCTATTTTTAGTTCCAATTATTGTATTTGAATCAAGATTTTATGACATCTTCTCACTCCTTTTACCTTTTTTCCAACAATCGCTACCATGAGCTCCTTGGTGGGGTAGACAAAAACATTTAGTTGCTTAGTGAATCTAATGTCTACACAACGACACACTTATGAATACTACCAGAATTTGCAAGTGTTGTTACATTTCTATTTTCTATGATTACTTTAAACTTCAAGGTCAAAGATTGTAATTTCCCTATCATGGTTGTAGGTGGAACTATAGGTTTTCTTTCCATTTTTCTCGAATTATGGATCTTATCAACCTTTCTTAGATAGGTGGATATATTTTGTTAAATACCTAATCCCTAGGGATTATGGTACATTTTACATATTAGTATTTTCAAATTATTGTACATATTAATATCTTGTGGTACCTAGGAATAATTTGAAGAGTCACTGCCAAGTCTAAAAGATCACTTGGATGATGAAACCAAGAGTCACAGCTAATTGCATTTTTGTGGTGATCATTAACACAAGGCATCCACGCATTGTAATTACCCCCTCCATGTTAATTGGTATCACAACTTTGGTATTATTAACTCCATGATTGGTTTGTGTACTATCCAAAGTGTTGTGGTATTCTGGTTTTAGATTGTGGAATGTCAATTGTGCAATCCTTCTAGAATGATGGTTGAGCCACTGCTCTTGCCCTTATTGATTTCCTTACTTGGCATGTAGTGTCGGGGATCAGGGCAAAAAATAAATCAGCGACTCCATAATGGTCTCCTAAGGTCTGCGGTTCTTCCTTGACTTTAAATATGGACTTTTCTACAATGCACATAGATTCCACTGTCTTTATCAAGAGAGCTTAGTACCAACCATTTATTTAAAGTGTGGGAATTTCTAAGGTTTCTACAAACAACTTGTTCTTCATAATGGTTTTACTTTTCATAAGTTTTGTTCTGTGTCTTCCCGTTTTGGAACTCTTCCCCCGTAATATTAGCTTTCCATTGTCTCACTTGTCATTCCTTGTCCTTTCTCATGTTTCATTAATAGGGATGGATCAACAAGTCACGAGGACTATGGCTGCAACCGATACTCTTGGTCACTTGTTGAAGACAAGTGTCCAGAAGTATGGGGGTTCTCAAAAATCTAGTTTGGGTGGTTTAGTGTCTACCACTTGTGATGCACCCAAACCCCCAAACATCAAGGAACTGTAGGTATCTGTCTCTCGCCATGATCATCTATCGGACCTTGATAATGGTTCGGCCCTCAACGATTGCGTTACTCGCCTTGTAGTGTCGAGGGTTGGGGAAAAAAATTGTTGTCATCTCAAAGCATACAAAGCTGAGGAGCATAAACACTCGTTTGTAGTGGGTCACGATGTCAACTTAGACCAAGTTGAAGCTTTAACCATGCAGTCATTAATTGGTAGGTTTGAGTACATCAAGATGAAGGAGGATGATTTAGTGGTTTGGGCTTCGGTTCACTGGAAACCCTTGATAAACTACACACTAAGTATGAGTATCCTAGCAAATAGTTGAATGGTCTTCCTTTTCCTGGAGATGTTTGATGCTCAAGATTTTGGAACGACTATGGGTCATTGGTTTTAGCTCTCTAGTCCTCAATCATTAGCATTCTTCATTTGACCCATTGTGGGAAAAGATTGTAAAGTGTCATCTTGGGGTCCCCCCTTCCACTATAGACTAAAGATATTTTTGTGGGTTGGCGAATAATCTAGGGAAGTTCGTGGCGGTTGATGATAATATGATCCATGCCATTGACAAGAGCATGACTTCGGTCATAATGGACTTGGATGTCTCACAGTGTCTGCCTGTAGAGGTTGATATACTATGGGGTGACAAAACTATTACCTAGAGATTGGATTACTTGCAGATGCCATTACATTGTCATTACTGTCGGAATATAGGTCACCTTAAAAATAAATGCCTCAATCTTCTGTATGGTAGCTGCCTTTTGGACTTTGTGGAGCTTTATGCATCTTCTGAAGAAGCTTGGGTTCTGGGTTCAGTTGCAGAGCCATTCCACTCTCCGAATTTGGGCTTAGGCAAAGGTATGTATCGTTGTGACTCTCCTTCACCCTATGAAGGTCTTTCTAAAGCGGATATTTTTCTTTTGGATTTTGTGGAAAGAGAGTGTAAATTGTATAAATCTAAGTTTGGCTCTAATACTATGAAGGATGGGGATAGTTAGCATTTTTCTTCTGCTAACCCTATTCCCACCTCTCAGGGCTCTGACAGGAGTGTTTTTTTTACTCTCATTATAATTCTCCCAATGTTGTAGAGGGGGTCTCTGACCCTGCGGATAGTGGTGGGATGGTGGTTAAGATTGATGATTTTCTTCCTCTAAGGAACCCTAGGTCCTCGATTGGGGGTGTTTCCTTCTGTAAGAATTCACTTGCATCCGAGGACATCCAAGGTATTCTTATGTGCCTAGCGGGGCCTCCAACAAGTCTCCTTTGCATTTTTTCTCAAATCGAGATACAGGGAATCCCTTAGTGTCTCCCATTGCCTCCATACGACACCAGAATGTGACCATTCGTAAAAACAAAAATAAAGGTAAGAAAGTTGGTTTAACCCCCTTGGATGTTCTTGACAAAGTGGATGAAAACTACTATGTTCCCCTCTTTGTTCGGCTTTAGGATGCAACTAGTCTAAATCCTTCTTATAATTCGAATCCGAACCCTTAGAGCATTGTCGCCCACTGCCAAGGGTGATTAATGTTGATTTTTCCTTTTAATCCTAGAGGATTCTAGGGTCATCCTAAATTCAGAGCCCTCCATAGAATTTTTTCCATTGTCAAGATGGACATTGTCTTACTCCAAGAAACCATGTGTCCAAACTTCTTTGCTATTATTTCCTTCTCCAAATTGTTTCCTGCTTAGGAAGCATTTGCCACCGATGCCTTTGGAATGTCGGGTAGTTTATTGGATGGTTGGAACCCTCTATGGGTGTTAAACATTTTTGAACACATGGGGAATCTTACTCGAAGGAAAGGTGAGTGGTCTACAAGATACCGTCTCCATATTTAACTGTTATGCCCCTATAAGAATCATGAAGCTTTCTAGTAGTCTGTTGATAGTTGTGGCCTTGTAGATATTCCCAATTTAATTATTGCAAGTGACCTCAATCTTACTCAATTTGGGGGGACCATCCAAGATTGGACCTTTTATCAATTTTTGTCTCCCAACTTTTCCAAAGCCATCAGCTAGTGGATCTTGCACCAACTAAAAATAGTCCTACCTGTCCCAATGGACACAGTGGCCTTGAGGGTATTAGCAAATGGTTGGACAGGTTTCTATTCTTGGAATCCTTCACCGATTCACTGGATAGATATCAGTCCTGAGTGATTGATTATGTTATATCTTATCATAACCCTATATGTCTCCAATTGGAAGGATCTCACTCAGGACACAAATTTCCTTTTAAATTTAACCACAGTTGGTTGCAAGACAGTGATTTTTGCACTTTGGTTAGGTCTAATTGGAATTCCCTAAGTTATCCTAATGAAACGAATGATATGAAAAGTCTAGTTGGGAAATTAAAGCATTAAAGTATCTCGTGTCAGATTGGGAAAAAAAGAAAATACTATTACATTCTCAAGAATTGGTCAACATCGAAGTTAGTATAAATCAGGTAATTGTTTTGAACTCTTCAAGCAATCTCTCCAAAGAGGCTTCTTGATTTGGAACATAGGAAAGATTATTTGCTTCTTCAAGAAGAAAATGTTGACTAAATTGTCATTGATGCCAACAGGTGTGTTAGTGTGGTTGAGGAGTCTCTATGGGTTGAGTAAGTGTCAGCGTCAAAGGAGACCTTTTGACTTTTCCCAAGCCCAAGTCTGAAGCCCTTGGAGCCCTTGGGACAATGCCAAAAGCCCTGATCTTCGTGGAGAGTGGTCAAGTAGCCCCAAGTTGGTTTAATCAAAACATTCACAAGATTAAATGATAAAGCCTTAAATCATTAATAAAAGATTCAAAATTAATATCAAAATCAAACATTAAAAAGTTTTACAATTATTTATTAAAATAGTTTAATAAATAAATTTTTCTTAACTTTTTATTCAATATTAAAATTAATTCATTAAAACAAGGAAAGGGCTTATTCAAAAATATAATTAGACAAATATATTCACTAATAGTTTAATAAACAATTTTTTTAATATTAAGAATAACTTTTTATTCAATATTAGAATTAATTCATTAAAACAAGGAAATGGTTTATTCAAAAATAAAATTAGACAAAGATATTCATTAAAATAAGGAAAGATCATCTTTTTTTTTCCATATAAATATAGCTATATTTTTTTTGACGTATATGGCTAATGAGTAATCTACTATAGTCGCATCAATTTTTCACAAGAGGTGGTAGTTCTGCGGGCTTTCTTTGCTGTGTAATCGGACGAGGGTCTCCTGAACAGGCCGAGGGTTTCTGTACAGTTTTTTGAGGAAGAGGCAGTGAAGAACTGTTTGTGTATCGAACAACGAACTCCTGAAATTAATGACCTATGCTTGATTTTGAAGATATCGCATTCTTCCTCATAGTATTGTTCAATTCGATGGCTTTGGTAGCTTGATGTTTGAATGACTGCCCAGCCGGTCATCATTTTGCGGGATCGTGAAGACAAGTTCTTTTTGGACTGAGGCAAAGATTAAGAAAATCTTCATTGGCGGATCTTCAGCATTCTTTGAAGAAAATCGCTCTTGGCTGAGATTGATTTTCGTTTGGCTGCGAAAAACAAAAAAAACAGAATGTATGATTAAAGAAATGAAAAGGAATGTACAAGGAAAACTTCATCAAGTTTAAGGTTGCTTGGCCCGGCATCTCAGCTCACTGCTCGGGAGCGTGAAATATTCGTTGCTTGTGGGACAAGTTTTTAAATTATGTTCATTTTCCCAAATTCAGAAGAGACTGGCCGCCGCGAGCTTCTTGATATTTTATAATGTAATTGATAAGTTGGATTGTTCGCTGGACTTGAAGAAAGCTGCAGAGGCGAGGCGAATATCAAGGGTTTCAGATCTATCATATCAGAGTGTTACATTGAGCAATGCTGTGACTGTGTTCTGAGTATCGATCTGTGGAGAATAACCTTCAAACCGAGGTCTAGATCGTTTGAATACGTGTAGTTTTGGGTTGGATTTGGTTTGTTTCCAGGCTTCAGCAGGTTGGGGATTTCTAAGTTGTAGAGGTTTACATCCGGTTGTCATAATAAACAGGTATTTCACTGATTTGAGGCATATTATTAAGGATCATCTTCAGTACTGTACAACAGTCCATGTTTGCAGCAGTCATGGGTTTCCTCTGCATTAACAAGTGAGGTATGTACATATAACAGTAATATGTATGAACAACACATGCAATATATAATGATGCAAATGTAAATTGGCTTGAATTTACAGAAGGTATATAAGAAAATGCATATTCAGTATTGAGTAGATGTTTATCAGTCAAAGGTGTACAAGTGAATATATACAGGCATGTGTAGTTGTGCAAGTGAATGCACAGGTAGAAGTATGAGACTATTCTCTATGCTGATGATTGTGTATAGATATCAGTGAGTGTACAGCAGTAAACAAATATATTAGTTGTGATATAATATGTACAGCAGCATATACACAGTCCATTCTTATCATCATCTACAGCCAGAGGTATGTATACAGCAGTATATACAGTGTTATGTAATGGAATAGTGATGTACATGTTTGTGTAAAGTACAACAGTTATGAACTATGATGGTATATTGATATGAGATGATATGACAGTGATGATATGAATGCTTAGTCAATGATATGACAGTATTTATAAATTTATAGCGAGTTGATATGAATGCTCAGTCAATGATGTGGCAGTATATATGAGTTTACAGAGTGATATAATGATATGGTCAGTGATAAGGCTGAATTGGCAGTGTGTGTGTTAGTGATAAGGCTGACTTAGCAGTGTGTGTGGCAGTGATAAGATTGACTTGACAAGAACCAGCAGTATTGATAAGCAGCTTGATTAGCATGACCGTGATAACATGAGCAGAAAGATGATGTGATAGTATTGACTACAGAAAAGAATTGGCTGTGATCAGAGTGCAGTGGTTATCAACAGAGAGTACAGGTTTTGGTATTTGACAGGTCCACAGGTTCGGAAATATTCTTCTTATCAGGGGGGCAGGACGGGGCAAGGAAAGGAGGTCGTAGCCTCCTTCCGGTAGAAGCCGAAAAACTAGGGAGTGGTAGCTTCCTTCAGGTTGCAGCTTGTAAAACAGGGGGTCGTAGCCTCCTTTCAGTTGAAGCTGAAAAAAATTGAAGTCTATATAATAAGACAGTTGTTCTTTTCATCCAGATATTTCTGGACAACTATTTTTAAAAGGCTTCCGTGGTTTTACCCCCAGGACTTGGGTTTCCACGTAAAAATCTTGTGTACTGTGCATCTTGTTATTTTTCATGATTGTTGATGATATGCTGCTATGATTGGTGATTAGCAACTTGCTCTTGATTGAAAATTTTAAAATTGGCAAATACTGATTCACCCCCCCTCTTAGTATTCCAACATTTGGTATCAGAGCGGGTTCCTTCAAGAACAGTCTAATCAGTGGAAGGAAATAATGGGCAAGTTTGCCAAGCACAGTAAAAATGGAATACCCATGTTTGATGGGACCGGCTATACCTTTTGGAGTATACGAATGAAATCTTTTCTGCTAGCTCAAGGAGTACAAGTATGGCAAATAGTTGAAAATGGATATAAAGTACCAACACCCCCACCAACAGATCCAGCTGACTTAGTTCGTTATGATACGAATTCAAAAGCCACGAACCATATTTCAAGTGCATTGGATGAATCGGTCTTTGTCAAGGTCATGCATTGTACTTCTGCTAAGGAAATGTGGGACAAACGCAAGACCATCTACGAAGGTGACAAAAAGGTCAAAGAAGCCAAACTCCAAACCTACAGAGGACAATTCGAACATCTAAAGATGAAGGATGACGAGAACATTGCAACCTATTTTCTTCGAATTGATGAACTTGTAAATACTATCAGAGGCCTGGGTGAAAAGGTTGAAGAATCAGTAGTTGTTCAAAAGATACTAAGAACGCTTCCCAACAAATTTAATCCTAAAATCTCAGCCTTGGAAGAAAGGACTGACTTGGATACTATGACTGTAGACCAGCTACATGGGACACTTGTGGCTTATGAGATGAGATTAGAAGATGAAGACTCACCTAGAAAAGAAGCAGCCTTTAAAGTCTCCTCCAAGCAAGCAATGAAAGACAAACAAGGCAAGAAGGACAATTCAGAAATAAAATCCAAATCAAAGACAACATACCACTTCAACTGCAGTGATGATTCGGATGATGAGGAGATAGCAAACTTCGTAAGAAAGCTCAAAAGAGGCACAGGTAAGTACAAAGGTAAGTTACCTCTTAAGTGTTTCTCATGTGGAAAATAGGTCACTTTGCTTCAAAATGTCCCTATGCAAAAGACTCAGATAGTGATGACAGCTTCAAGAAACATAAGAAATACAGGAACTTCAAAGGAAAGAAAAATGGAAGGTTCGCAAAGAAGAAAAGTCTCTACTCTAAAAGAATCACCAGCTCATCAGATGAAGATTCTGACAGTGACTCAGATAGTGATAGTGATTCAGACAGCAGCAGTGATAACGAATCAAAAAGGGTACTCTTCATGGCTGTTGATTCAAAAGACTCAGATGAGATCACCAAAAACAAAGAAGAATCTGATTCAGAAGGTGAAGTAGACTTGGAGGAAGAATTGATAAAGGAAGAATTGATAAGTGCTTTGAAAGAGCTGAGAAGAGAAAGGAAAAAGAATAAACGATTTAAGGAGGAGATACAGGAGTTACGAGAAAGACCTCAGATATCTGAAGAAGCAGATCAACTCATTCAAAGTCTAACTATTCAATTAGAAGAAGCCAAAAGAATTCAAGACCATCTCAGAAAACAACTAGAAGAAAGTATGAATGAAAGTGAGAGACTAATGGGGGAGATAGTGACTCTAAGAACTCAACTACAAAAGAAAAATGTGAGTCAAGGCTATGACAACAGTTCCAAGATACTTGATCAGATCATCAATAATCAAAAGCCATACCTCGACAGAACAGGTCTTGGTTATAAGAAGCATAATGATGAAGGTTCAAGTTCCAAGACAATTGAAGATAAACCAAAAGTTATCAAAGACCCTGTCATCCAGGAAGTACCCAAACAACAATCAGAACAGGCTCTAGTTGAAAATCAACATGTTAAAATGATAGCACCTCTAAGAAGACCATTTCAACCTAGACAACCAACCTCAGAATGGACTCCAGTTGAAAAACGAAGTTTCAGATGGGCAACACCTCCAAGAAGACCATTTATTCCCAGGTATGAACATTCATTTTATGGATATTGCTTTTCTTGCGGAATATTTGGGCATAAAGCGATGAATTGTATAAAAGGAAGATATGCAGAAAACAGGAACATGTATGAAAATTCTAGATGGCAACGAAACAACAACAGTTTCTCTCCTTTGGATTCTGAATTCGAATGCCAGAAATGCAACAACTTCGGACATACTGCCAGGAATTGTAGAATGACAATCCCTCCTATAGGCATTACACAAGTATCAAGCAATCAAACGGGTGACCAGCAAAAAGTATGGATCAGACAAAAGAACAATCTGAATGTTCATGAATGTGGGATAGCTCTTCAAGCTCAAGCTCAAACCGGTAGCAACAAATGGTATGTTGACAGTGGTTGTTCTAGGCATATGACAGGTAACAAAGGTGCTTTAATGTTTCTTGAAAAATATAAAGGATCCGTCTCTTTTGGAAATAACAAATCAGCAAAAGTAGTTGGAAAAGGTACAATAAATCTTGGCGGCAAAGATATAGTAGCAGAAAATGTGTTGTTTGTTGAGAGTATGAAGCATAATTTGTTGAGTGTTAGCCAGATGTGTGATCAGGGACATGAACTTACATTTAACTCAAAGTCCTACAAAATAAGAAACGCAGGATTAGGAAAGTTAGTGGCTACAGCTACCAGGACTCCAAACAACATATATGTTCTAGACGAGATCAAGGAAGAGAAATGTCACCTAGGTAAAGAAGATGAGAATTGGTTATGGCATAGAAGAATGGGACACTTACATTTTGATAATCTGGTCAAGATCAGCAAGAAGCAAGCTGTAAGGAACATGCCACAGATTACAAAGCCTTCTGACACTATCTGCAACCACTGTCAGCATGGGAAACTTACGAAAGCCAATTTCAAGACAAAAGAATACTCGTCTACAAAACCCTTAGAGCTTGTCCACACTGATCTATGTGGACCAACCAAGAATAAAGGATTGAATGGTGAAGAATACTTCATGCTGCTCATTGATGACTACTCCAGGATGACATGGGTATGCCTTCTTAACAGGAAATCGGAAGCCTTTGAATGTTTCAAGATTTTTAAAGAACAGGTTGAAAATGAAACAGGTAAACGAATCAAGTGTCTCAGATCCGATAATGGCAGAGAATTCACATCAAATGAATTCTATCAGTACTGTGAAGAAAATGGTATAAAAAGACAATTTTCAGTTGCCAGAACACCTCAGCAGAATGGAGTAGCAGAAAGGAAGAACAGATCAGTGTTAGAAATGGCCAGAACTATGTTGAATGAAGCTAAACTAAGCGAAATTTTTTGGGCTTAAGCAGTGCATACAGCAGTCCACATTATGAACAGAGGATTGCTCAGAAGCAACACTGATAAAACTCCTTATGAGCTATGGACAGGAAGAATAGCTAATGTTCAACACTTCAGAGTGTTTGGAAGCAGGTGCTACATCAGAAGAGATGATAAGAAGATTAGAAAATTCGAATCTCGTGCAGATGAAGGAATATTTGTTGGGTACTCATCCACAGGAAAGGCCTACAAGTGTTACAACCTGAGATTAGGTAAGATAGTGGAAAGCATCAATGTAAAGATTGATGAATCGAGCCTGTCAAAATGTCAGGAAGACTCAGAAGATCATGAAGAAGAAGATGATGATGATGAAGTAGAAGAAGAAGAAGAGAAAAAAATTCAGCCAAAAGTTACACAGGATTGACAAGTACAGGATCAACAACAAAACTCTCCTAAGAATTGGTATCAAAAGAATCATCCACAGGAATTGATTATTGGTGACAAGAATGTCGGCATAGAAACCAGAAAAGATCGAAGACAAGTCCGAAGAACAGAACAAGTATATTTCTCACTACTATCTACAGTTGAGCCGAGTAACTTTGCGGAAGCTAGTGCAGATGAACATTGGGTCAAAGCCATGGGAGAAGAACTTGATCAAATCGAGAAAAATGAAACATGGGAACTAGTTCCTAGACCCAAGGACAAAAATATGATTGGCACAAAATGGATTTTCAGAAATAAGTTGAATGAAGATGGACAGGTAATCAGAAACAAGGCAAGATTGGTTTGCAAAGGATATGCTCAAATCGAAGGGATAGATTTTGAAGAAACATTTGCTCCAGTAGCCAGAATGGAAGCTATAAGAATGATATTGGCCCATGCTTGTGCTAAAAACATCAAAGTGTATCAAATGGATGTCAAATCAGCCTTTTTGAATGGCAAACTAGAAGAAGAAGTCTACATTGAACAGCCAGAAGGATTCCAACTATCAGCAAACAAGGACTATGTGTGTAGATTAAAAAGGGCCCTATATGGGTTAAAGCAAGCTCCTAGAGCTTGGTACTCCAGATTGGACAGTTACTTGCAGAAACAAGGTTTCAAAAGGGGAACTGTAGACAGCAATATGTATATCAAGATTGATCACAACAGCATAATTATTGTTGAAGTGTATGTTGATGATATTATCTTTGGTAGTGATGATGATACTCTGAGCCAACAATTTGCCAAGGTTATGCAAAACGAATTTGAGATGTCGCTACTTGGTGAACTGACCTTCTTCTTGGGACTTCAGATATCACAATGTGAGGAAGGCATCTTCATCTCACAGACCAAGTACATTAAAGAAATGTTGAAGAGGTTCAAGATGGAAGATTGTAAGCTTGTGAGCACTCCTATGACTACTAGCTGCAAGTTAAGCAAAGACGATGAATCAAATGCAGTGGATCAAAAACTTTACAGGTCAATGATTGGAAGCTTACTGTATGTGACAGCTTCAAGGCCAGATGTGATGCAGGCTGTTGGACAGGTTGCAAGATTTCAAGCAGCTCCGAAGGAAACTCATGTTATTGCAGTCAAAAGAATCTTCAGATATCTTAAAGGAACTATGGACTTTGGATTATGGTATTCAAAAGGAAATGAGTTGGACTTATTAGCTTACTCAGACGCGGATTGGGCAGGATGTGTGGATGATAGAAAAAGCACAAGCGGAGCAGCATTTTTCTTAGGAAATTGTTTGGTATCATGGTCTAGCAAAAAGCAATCCTCAATATCCTTGTCAACAGCAGAAGCAGAATATATAGCAGCAGCAGCATGCTGTACTCAAATTCTTTGGATGAAACAGAACCTGCAAGACCTACAAGTAACATATGATGAGCCGATTCCAATTCTATGTGACAACACACGTGCCATCAGCATCTCCAAGAATCTGGTCATGCACTCCAAGACAAAGCACATCCCTATCAAATATCACTTTCTTCGTGAACAGGTCACAGAAAAGCACATCAAGTTGGAATATATTGAGACAAAGGAGCAGATAGCAGATATATTCACCAAGCCACTTCCTAAAGGGACATTTGAATACCTCCGAGAAAAATTGGGGGTCATTCCTTCTTCCCACTAAATTGATTCTTCACACAGAAGTGCCTGGTGTGTGGGAGAGCATGTTCTGAGGGGGAGTGTTTCTTCAAAGTAGTACCCTTTGCCATTGATGCCAAAGGGGGAGAAAAAGTTGAACAAGGTAGGTAAAAGAAGCATGATCTAAGGGGGAGTTGTGTGGACAAAGGAAGCTCATTCGAAGGGGGAGCTTTGGTGTTGTCATCAATGACAAAGGGGGAGATTGTTGACTAAATTGTCATTGATGCCAACAGGTGTGTTAGTGCGGTTGAGGAGTCTCTGTGGGTTGAGTAAGTGTTAGCGTCAAAGGAGACCTTTTGACTTTGCCCAAGCCCAAGTCTGAAGCCCTTGGAGCCCTTGGGACAATGCCAAAAGCCCTGATCTTCGTGGAGAGTGGTCAAATACCCCCAAGTTGGTTTAATCAAAACATTCATAAGATTAAATAATAAAGCCTTAAATCATTAATAAAAGATTTAAAATTAATATCAAAATCAAACATTAAAAAGTTTTACAATTATTTATTAAAATAGTTTAATAAATAAATTTTTCTTAACTTTTTATTCAATATTAAAATTAATTCATTAAAACAAGGAAAGGGCTTATTCAAAAATATAATTAGACAAATATATTCACTAATAGTTTAATAAACAATTTTTTTAATATTAAGAATAACTTTTTATTCAATATTAAAATTAATTCATTAAAACAAGGAAAGGGTTTATTCAAAAATAAAATTAGACAAAGATATTCATTAAAATAAGGAAAGATCATCTTTTTTTTTTCTTTTTCTTTTTTCCATATAAATATAGCTATATTTTTTTGACGTATATGGCTAATGAGTAATCTACTATAGTCGCATCAATTTTTCACAAGAGGTGGTAGTTCTGCGGGCTTTCTTTGCTGTGTAATCGGACGAGGGTCTCTTGAACAGGCCGAGGGTTTCTGTACAGTTTTTTGACGAAGAGGCAGTGAAGAACTGTTTGTGTATCGAACAACGAACTCCTGAAATTAATGGCCTACGCTTGATTTTGAAGATATCGCATTCTTCCTCATAGTATTGTTCAATTCGATGGCTTTGGCAGCTTGATGTTCGAATGACTGCCCAGCCGGCCATCATTTTGCGGGATCGTGAAGACAAGTTCTTTTTGGACTGAGGCAAAGATTAAGAAAATCTTCATTGGCGGATCTTCAGCATTCTTTGAAGAAAATCGCTCTTGGCTGAGATTGATTTTCGTTTGGCTGCGAAAAACAAAAAAAACAGAATGTATGATTAAAGAAATGAAAAGGAATGTACGAGGAAAACTTCATCAAGTTTAAGGTTGCTTGGCCCGGCGTCTCAGCTCACTGCTCGGGAGCGTGAAATATTCGTTGCTTGTGGGACAAGTTTTTAAATTCTGTTCATTTGCCCAAATTCAGAAGAGACTGGCCGTCGCGAGCTTCTTGATATTTTATAATGTAATTGATAAGTTGGATTGTTCGCTGGACTTGAAGAAAGCTGCAGAGGCGAGGCGAATATCAAGGGTTTCGGCTCTATCATATCAGAGTGTTACATTGAGCAATGCTGTGACTGTGTTCTGAGTATCGATCTGTGGAGAATAACCTTCAAACCGAGGTCTAGATCGTTTGAATACGTGTAGTTTTGGGTTGGATTTGGTTTGTTTCCAGGCTTCAGCAGGTTGGGGATTTCTAAGTTGTAGAGGTTTACATCCGGTTGTCATAATAAATAGGTATTTCACTGATTTGAGGCATATTATTAAGGATCATCTTCAGTACTGTACAACAGTCCATGTTTGCAGCAGTCATGGGTTTCCTCTGCATTAACAAGTGAGCTATGTACATATTACAGTAATATATATGAACAGCACATGCAATATATAATGATGCAAATGTAAATTGGCTTGAATTTACAGAAGGTATATAAGAAAATGCATATTCAGTATTGAGTAGATGTTTATCAGTCAAAGGTGTACAAGTGAATATATATACAGGCATGTGTAGTTGTGCAAGTGAATGCACAGGTAGAAGTATGAGACTATTCTCTATGCTGATGATTGTGTATAGATATCAGTGAGTGTACAGCAGTAAACAAATATATTAGTTGTGATATGATATGTACAGCAGCATATACACAGTCCATTCTTATCATCATCTACAGCCAGAGGTATGTATACAACAGTATATACAGTGTTATGTAATGGAATAGTGATGTACATGTTTGTGTAAAGTACAACAGTTATGAACTATGATGGTATATTGATATGAGATGATATGACAGTGATGATATGAATGCTCAGTCAATGATATGACAGTATTTATAAATTTACAGCGAGTTGATATGAATGCTCAGTCAATGATGTGGCAGTATATATGAGTTTACATAGTGATATAATGATATGGTCAGTGATAAGGCTGAATTGGCAGTGTGTGTGTCAGTGATAAGGCTGACTTAGCAGTGTGTGTGGCAGTGATAAGATTGACTTGACAATAACCAGCAGTATTGATAAGCAGCTTGATCAGCATGACCGTGATAACATGAGCAGAAAGATGATGTGATAGTATTGACTACAGAAAAGAATTGGCTGTGATCAGAGTGCAGTGGTTATCAGCAGAGAGTACAGGTTTTGGTATTTGACAAGTCCACAGGTTCGGCAATATTCTTCTTATCAGGGGGGCAGGACGGGGCAAGGAAAGGAGGTCGTAGCCTCCTTCCGGTAGAAGCCGGAAAACTAGGGAGTGGTAGCTTCCTTCAGGTTGCAGCCTGTAAAACAGGGGGTCATAGCCTCCTTTCAGTTGAAGCTGAAAAAAAATTGAAGTCTATATAATAAGACAGTTGTTCTTTTCATCCAGTTATTTCTGGACAACTATTTTTAAAAAGGCTTCCGTGGTTTTACCCCCAGGACTTGGGTTTCCACGTAAAAATCTTGTGTACTGTGCATCTTGTTATTTTTCATGATTGTTGATGATATGCTGCTATGATTGGTGATTAGCAACTTGCTCTTGATTGAAAATTTTAAAATTGGCAAATACTGATTCACCCCCCCTCTCAGTATTCCAACAGAAAAAGCATGGCATCTAAAGAGTAGAGCCATTTGGATCTTGCATTGAGATAACAATATGAAATTTTTTCAGTGTTGCAATTCATAGGAAGAATATGAATATGAATCAAAACTTTAGTTAGAACATTAACTAATCAAATTTTTACCAAATTGAAAGAATTTCTAACTGAATTTGTTTCTTCATTAACTTATTACTTTTATTAACAAAAACACTTTGTTCTCTCTTTTAGGTGCCACGTTGTTGTTAAAAAACCTATTTTTTCTTTATGTTGTTTTATTTAATAACAATATTAGTAGCACAAACTCATCTAAAACATGGATCTGAAGTTGCATATCTTTTGTTTCGTTATTTTTATAGATCAGTGATTATATTAGTAGCACAAAGCCATCTAAAACATGGATCTGAAGTTGCATATCTTAGTTCCAATATTTTTACTTTTATAAATGCAGTGATATGTGTGAATTTGTGATATGCCTCTTGGAGTTTAGGAACTTCCAGGTCATATCAGACCCAAATTTAAATGTGTTCTTGTTGCCCATATGTACACAAATGACGGATTGAGATTGAGGGATTCGATGCTCCTCGCATTGCATATTATGTCTCTAATCATCTAATGGCTTGAAATCATATTTTGGAATGTTAAATTTAATTTTTATCATTAAAATTGTATTTTTTTTGTATTATTTAATAGCCCGGTTCATTTAAATCAAACCGCTCTGGTTCATTGCCAGTTCCGGTTCCAGTCCGATTTGACCCTTGACCGGTTCAACTCCTGGTTCCGATTTTTAAAACCTTTCTATAGGCATAAAGATGCAAGTTTTTTTAACATTTAGAAAACAGAACTACATCAATCACTGAGACACATGAAGGCACATTGCAAACATTTTTTTAATTTTTGTGAATCCAAAGAAGAAAAGAAATTGAACCTTTTTGGTGCTCCAGATCTCTTAACACATCCAGACATGCTAGGGCAGGGTGTCGGGTGTGATTTGCACATATCCTGAAAAGGAAAAGCATGTGTGCCAAATGTGTGTCATGTATGTCAATTGTTTGACACGTGGACACTGGACGCGCAACACATAGGCCACCCTAGCATGTCATATTACTTGAGTATCAGTGTCCAACTCTAAAAGAAACTGGATGATCTACAAAGGTAGGTTTCATTTCAAGAAAAAGAAAACAATGCATGCTTTTGCTTCAATTTGAAAAAAAAATATTTAACAAAGAAAACAAAAACATTCTATTATACAATTTCCACTGATTTAGATTGAGGTCAACATTTGGAAAACAAATAGAAATAGAAAAGCAAGAATAATTGAGAGGAATATTTTGGATTTGTTCAACCAAAACGTAGCAACATCCAACACAGAATCAAAAGAAACCTACAGCTGCCAAAAGTCCAATGAGTAAAACCATTCAGCAAAGGAGCTAAAATTCCTCTATACAAGATCAAGAAATACAGTGAGTCCAAATCTTTTAATTCTAAGTAGCATTGTGACTGCATTCAAAGCCCACGAGACAGCTTCCTTTCATGTGCCCTGGGCTTGGTAGACTTCTTAAATTCAGCATGGAGATGCAAAATGGATTCAATTTGGAGCTCTCAATCACATTTGTGAAGGTAGTTGATACAAACCAGCTGGCCCTCTCACTGTTAGGTTCAATAGATAGTGAATTGCTTCACAAAGATCCAATCCAATTAATGAACAAAAAAATGCCTATTACCCTCTTTTACTCAAAATATATTTGGGCTGGCTTCCTCAGGCACTATAGTCAACGTCACTTGTACATTATTTGATCGCTTCACACTTACCTTGAAAGCCACTCCAACTTTGTCACCCATTATCTCAATAATCTGTTGCAGCGCATTTATAGATGAAATTAGAAATCGTCCAATTTTTCTATTGTTGTGTGCTCCTGATTACATAAAAAACATGCTCCAACTCACCTCCCTGATGCTTTTAGTTGGTTTCCCATCAAACTGAATGACGACATCTCCAGGATGAAATCCAGCTCGATGAGCAGGAGATCCAGGAGTCACCTATGATATTTCAAATCAAAAAATATGTTTACAAGTAAAACATAAACATGTACCATTAATTCGGTAGGCCAGGAAGGTATCTAATACGCTATATGCTGCTTTGAATTACCATTCAGACAAAGAAAGGTAAAAAGTGATAAATTTTATTATTCATGCATGAATCGAATCAGGAAATGGAACACAAAGACCTTATTAGCAACCACCCAAATAAAACACACCCATGCAGTGAGAATGCTTAAACTAACTTCTACAATGGCTTTATTGCATAAACATGTGATCAAAACCAGTGCAATAAAAAGCAAAAATGGATCCACAAATGCAGAAGTTTCATCCAAGGTAGCTCACCTGTGGCACAAGAACACCTTCTGTTACATCAGGGAAAGCTGGATCTCTCTCTTTAAGCTGAGCAATAATAAGTTCGTTCAGATCAAGCATCTTAAGTCCCAGCCATGGACGCACAACTCTCCTGCAATATGAAAATTAAGAGCTGGCCCACCATCACTCAATTAGGCTATCAATTAAAAATTTAAAGACTGAAAACACTATGATGCAACAAAAATCTTTGTGCATCCTATAGAAGCATCCACTGGACCAAATAAAATGGACCATTAAGGCAGATTGACCAATCCCTCTAAATGAGAGAAGTTTCACTGTTCTTAAGCTTCCAAGATCTTTAATCAGTATCGCAATAGGAAATGTGATCAAGTTTTACATGAATAGGAATAATATATACAATTATACAATAAAATCAAACTAATCTGCAAAATGTTTTGGATCAAAACACTGCCATTGTTGAAATGAATGGAAATAACAAGCAGAGCTGCAGAAGATGAAGAAATTACACATAATTTCATGGTCTCACAAACTGATCAGCACCCCATATCACAAGCAGCCACGGCAGTTGATTGAACACGCATCAAATAAACTGAATACAGCTAATGCAAATATTTTAACACTCAAAACAGCAAAGCTACAGAATATGCATGCAACAACAGAATGTCAATGCTGCTACTGATCATAAAAAACAATTTCAGTAGATGCTCAGATATTGTAGGATATGAATTTCTCACTTTAGCACTCACATACATAGTTACATATATCGTGAATCAAAGGAGCCGGCGATATATCGCCATCAAAATATCGCGATATTTTCCCGATTTTTAAATATATCGCGACACATTAAAATATCGCATAATAAATTCAGTATATATCACGATTCGATGGAAAATATCGCCCTGCTGATAAAAAATTAGTTTTTTTCGCCATAAAGAGGCCGGGGACGGGTTTTTCCGGTTCATTTGCACTTTGCGGCTTGGAGGAAGTGGAACACTGCTGTTTTGGGCGATTTTCTACAAGAGAGGAAGGGGGCAAACCATCAAGCTTCCATTGCCATCTAAATCTATTCAGGTATGTATTCTTGCATTCTTTTTCTTTTTGCTTGAGATTTGTTGGTTAATGTAGATTTAGTGTAGGGTATAGGTTTAGATTTAGTGTAGGGTGTAGATTTGTTATTACAATCATAGCCTATAGGGTTTTATCCTTTTAGGTAGGCCACCCTCCATTTCTTTGAATGTTTTAATAATTTCATTGTTTTCAAAATTTTAAAGAACATTTTAAAATTTATTCATTTTTGTTTGTTTGAACTTTGTTGTGGCATAGGTGACACAATGCAAAAGCCATTGGATCCAATGTGGGAGTATGGGCAGCCAATTGACCCTAATAATCGGCAAACGTTGAATTGCAAACTATGTGGGAAGGATATTTCTGGTGGAATTAGCCGCTTGAAATACCACCTTGCCAAAATTGTTGGGCATGAAGTGGATGTTTGTCCTGCTGTTACCCCAGAAGTGATGTGTATTGCAAACCAATCCATTCTTGACATGGCTAAGAAGAGGGACGAGAAGGAGGAATTCAGAAATGAACGTGCATCTAGAACACAGTCACGAACCATGGGAGCCACAAGTGACATGCATTCCTTCTCCTCATCTACACGACCCCCACATTCCACTGTGCCTTCTTCAACCTCACCTTATGTGGCATCGTATTCGAGGCAACCTTCTGTTCGAACCATGCTCAAACAAAGGGAGAAGGAAGAGGCAGATAGAGTTGTGACAAAATGTTTTCTATGGGGTGATGTGCCTTTCAACATTGCCAAAAACAACCCCAACTATCATGCCATGTTGCAAGCTGTTGGCGCTGTTGGTCTAGATTATAGGGGGCCTTCCTATAATGATTTGAGAGGGAGACTCCTTGATGAGGAGAAGGGTGATTGCACCCGGAGATTAGATGAGCTCAGACAGTCATGGGCGGCCACCGGTTGCAGTGTTATGTCAGATGGATGGACTGATGGGAAGGGCAGATCCATTATCAATTTCTTGGTCAATTGTCCCAGGGGGACAATTTTTATCAAATCTGTCGATGCATCTCCCTATGTTAAAGATGCACACGTATTATGTGATTTGCTGGATAAGTTTATCCAAGAGATAGGTCCACAATATGTTGTCTAAGTCATTATGGACAACGCTGCCAATTATGTTGCTGCTGGGAGGATGCTTGTGGAGAGGTATGCAAGCTTGTACTGGACTCCTTTTGCTGCCCATTGCATTGATTTGATGCTAGAGGACATGGGAAAACTTCCTTGGATCAAGGAAGTCATTGATTCAGCTCGGAGTGTGACAAAATATATATACAATCATACATATGTTCTTTCACTCATGAGATGCTTCACGGGAAACAAGGAGTTGATGCGGTCTGCAATCACACGATTCGCCACTTCCTTCATTTCTCTTCAGTCTATGCATAAGGTTATGATGGAGTTGCAGTGGATGTTTCTTTCTGATGAGTGGGCATC
>LPNX010494942.1:876786-892904 GCA_001517045.1 Pseudotsuga menziesii
TAATTTCCCTTTCATTTTTATGTTTTTTACTTGGTAAAAATTTAATACATTGTAATTTGTAATTTGAATTTTGTCTTACCGTTTACGTTCCTTGTTTTCTTTGTAGATGTGTGGTGGACTAACTATGGTCTCAGAGTCCCAGAGTTGCAAAAACTTGCAATTAGAGTGCTAAGTCAAAGTTGCAGCTCATCAGGGTGTGAGCGCAATTGGAGTGTCTTTGAGAAGAAACACTCCAAGAAGCGCAGAAGGTTAGAATTTTCAATTTAGAAATGTTAAAGTTTAAACTTAAATTTATAATCTTTGCTTCTTTATAATTTTATTAATTTTAAATATAATTTATTACAATTTTGAATTTGAATTTATCATCATTTATCACCCCCTAACTATGGATCTCATACTAATGCAGGTTACTTTCTCAGCGCCTTAATGACATGGTTTATGTCTACTACAATCTAAGGTTGCAGGTGAAACAAATTGAGAAAGTGCCCAATTCAGATGGCATTTCATTGGATGACATTGACACTACTAGCAAATGGAGGGTGGAGACGGAGGATCCTATGATGGACGAGGCACCTGAATTATTGGAGGAAGAGGAGGATGATGATGCAAATCCGTCGAAGGAGGAGAGGGAAGAGGGGGATGTTGATGTTCCACTTCCAGAGGATGACTATGAGGACATTGAGGAGGAGGTTGATACTCATTTGCAGCGTCGACCAACTCCAACACCACCACCTCCACAGAGTCATACAGTTGGGACTGGGAGGAGACAGCTCACATTCACCTCCCCCTCATCCACAACATCTACTCGAGCAGTTGGAGGTTCTAGTTCCACCCCAAGCTCATCTGGACCACCTCCACGACCACCTACTGCTACTAGAGGAAGAGTGGTGCCCTTGACCCGTAAAAGGGGTAGATTGATTAGAGGATCATCCTCAGGGAGTCGATGACTTGATTCCTATTATTTATCATTGTACTATCATACTATGTCGGTGCCCTATGTCTAGACTCTATACACTATCTAAATGCCTCATCAGTCATGATGATTCATCTCTTGAGAGACATTTATTTTGATCATTTGATATGATTTTCTATCATTCCATCAAGAACACATTTCAGTATTTTCAGTTTATACTAAATAGTCGAACTCGATATTTGATCATGATCCACCATTTGACATATTATGCATCTTATATATGAGTTGTATTTTAATATTTATGTGGAAATGTGTTTATTTGATGTTGTTGTTGCTTTAGATGTAAAAAAATTTGAAAAAAAATGTTTATTTTTGTATTTTTTAATGCAAAACGATATTTGCCAATATTTTCCGATATTTTCGTCGTTGCTGCCGATAAGTTTCATTCCGGACCCCCGACGATATATTCGCCGACACGATATATGTAACTTTGCTCACATATGCCTTCCACTGGGGAAGCCATGGTGTGACCCTCTTCTGTGCAGTGTCCTGAGTGACCCACCTAGTGATGCAATCAATATCTCTCTGAGTCTCTATGCTCCTATGTTGGACCACCTTGCATGAGTCCCCTTACCTTAGTTTAGATATATGACCTCTTAGGGCTATCTAGTGCTTAGGTAGGATCCTTTGCCACCTTTCCTCTCATGTCCATTGCCCCTTGGTCACTAGTTTGGTTCACTTTGACCTCTTGAGGCACTCATTTGGGGCATTTTCTTCCTCGATGAATCCAATCTAGGGCACTAGCCCATGATAACCCAAATCCATAAGCATAAATGATTCAAATCTTCCTTGACCCTTCATAATCTGAAGGCACTAAGTGAACCGTGACATTCTCCATTGGACCATGACTATGTCTTGTGGCTCACATAAGAGAGAGCTCATATTAGGGAAAAAACCGAGTGACTCAGTTCTCTACCCTCCTATGCTGGACCACCTTGCATGAGTCCTCTTACCTTAGTTTAGATATATGACCTCTTAGGGATATCCAGTGCTTAGGTAGGATCCTTTGCCACCTTTCCTCTCATGTCCATTGCCCCTTGGTTGCCAGTTTGGTTCACTTTGACCTTTCGAGGCACTCATTTGGGGTGTTTCCTTACTCTATGAATCCAATCTAGGGCACAAGCCCATGATTGGGTACAAAGTTACTTAGAATGCTTCATTACAAGTCCATGATGACCCAAATCCACAAGCATAAATGATTCAAATCTTCCTTAACCCTTTGTAATCTCAAGGCGCTAAGTGAACCATGACATTCCTCATTAAACCATAGCTATGACTTGCGGCTCGCATAAGAGAGAGCTCATATTAGGGAAAAAAAACCGATGGTATGACTTTAGACATTTGCAATAAATAGCATGGTTTAACTTTTCTGCACAGTCAACTCTCTCCAACAGTTAGTTTGTCATTCACTTGTGCCTTAAGGTCATTCCTTTGCCTATGTATACCAATCAAGTCCTCTTTATCAAGGAACTCTTTGATTCCCCTCTATCCTGGATTATCTCGTAGGTATACACATGGATTGGCACCAAATTTTGATCTAGATTTATAATTCTCTTACCAGGCTCTTGCACTATTTGTACTTTCCTTCTCTAGCACCTCAAAAAGGATCTCTTGCTATTAGTTGGGCTCCATCCTTGTGTGAGAATATTTGATGTAAACACATGAGGGGTTAAACTTTATGAATACTTGATTACTCAATTTATGGCTAACCACTTTAATGGTTATTGCAGTCCCACCCTTTGGGGTCTTAGGGGTAACCCTAAGACTATTTATTGACGGGGCATTAGCCTCAATCTACACAATGTATTATGCTCTTTGGATTCTTCTTATGAAGATGTGCTTCATTGTTTAATGGTGTTTCTGAACACCACTATTCCACTTGGATAATTTGGGCTTTCTGTAAAAACCTGAAAGGGTATTAAAGTGGGTTTGAAACCCTGCCATGTGAATCTCATAAGTTATGGTGAAAATGACTCTTGGCTAATGGATCGTGTGAGAGCTTTTGGTGAGATACAGTGGAGGACATTGTTGACATGGATCATTGTGGAGGGCACCGTGAACTAGAAAGTCAAGGTTTGCATCTCTCCATAAAGTATTGGCAGTAAATATTGGCATAAACAGCCTTTTCTTACACAATTTTGGAACCCTTTAAGATCATCAAGGGTTTGTGCGAAAATTTTAATCAGGGGAAATATACAACTTAGAGAAAGGTTGATTCAATAAAAAAAAGTGATGAAATGGTATGGCATTCATGAATGAGTGGCCTAGCTATGGTCATAGTGGTATATTTTCTTGGGTGTTATAGTTGTCGTGGAGCTGTACAAATGAAGACGGCATGTGATTTCTAAAACTTGTTATCACATATATTGTAGTTGGGCTATCATGATGCAGCAGCATACATATTGACCTCTTTATTTTTCTAAGCCAGACAGCCAGATGGGGATATAACATGGATCATCATTACAGCATGAGCCATTGAGAGCCTTTTTTTTTTCTTCAGTTGTAGATGCAGAGTATTTCCTTGCTAGGACTGAGATCTCCTTGTTCATTGAGATGACTTCAGTGATGACTTAGTTCATTCGAGTTGAGCAGCAGAGATGGTACACAGTTCACAGATGGGCATATCAGGTAGAGACATGTATATGGTGAGATCAGGGATATTGTTCCTTGGTAGGATTTTGCTCTTTGGTGTATACTAAAACCTATGACTTCTTATGCTATGATGATTGTGGTGACCTATGCTTATATTATATGTTCCATTGATGATTAACTTGTGTTGAGAATGATTAGAGAATCTGATGTTGAAGACCATTGCTTATGCCATGCTTTACACAACTTTTAAACTTTAGTGTTATGATGGTTCCATGTATCACTTGTCTTCATCCATCCAGTATTGTTCATGATTGATTTTACCCATGATTTACGATTGATTGATACCTATGAGATTGAAGATCATCTTCCCCACTTTGACCCCTATGCATGATGGATCCCATGTTTTGTTTCTCGGCTCCGAGTTGTGCAACAAAACTTGTCGACGCCTTGATCCTTCTTGGCCAGGAGAACTCGTTGGTGTTGGTTCCTGAGCTTAGGCGAGTTGGTTTTTGACGCCTTGACCTCTCTAGTCGGTTTCCCCCGATGTTTGGTCTTGACTGTGGATATTCCCCCTTAGTTTCTTGAAGAGTGTCAGCTAAAAATGGAAGCAATGTGTCTACCATCATTACATGCATTATGTGTTATATGTTATATACTATGAAATGCAAACCCTCAAATAAAGTTGCAAACTGTGTTCTTAAACACAACTCAAAAAGGGCTATGAAATGAAATTGTGAAATGCCCAAATAAAGCAGTGGATAAATAAATGTTAAATATAAAGACTGTTGACCATCTTATCTAGAAATGTAATGATTAATTCCTCACATTGCCTGCGGATTTTGATGTGAGATGGAATAAGGGACAACTAATTCTAAGTGTCCCATAGGATCTCTTCACTACAGTTTCTTGTGTACTCAACGCAAGGGTCCTAGAAAAGATCCTCATGGAGCTTAATTGTTAGCATGGATATGAGTTGTAGACATGTTAAAGTTGAATGGACTCTTTTCAGATCAACTCATTTAATTGTGAGACACCACCATTCCCTATTGTTATCTGTCACGCATATGTCACCGTGGTTGTGTATTTGTCATCATTCAGAGAGATCATATGGTTAAAGTCAATTAAAAGTCGTTACCCTTTTTCCTTAGCCTTGTTTTCCATCTTCGCCTAGCATTAGCAAATTGATTAAACTTTGTAAGTATGGCATATGCAAGGGACTTCCAGAAGACAACATTAGCAAATTGATTAAACTTTGTAAGTATGGCATATGCAAGGGACTTCTAGAAGATTCAAAGATTGTTCAAAGGCATAGGTATATTTTACTAATTATTATTATTGTCACCATGATTCTAATTAACATGATTTAAGTTGGGTTTTAATATACATATTGGCATAGTTCTTACCTGAGATGCATGCAGGATTAGTATAGTTCATTATCTCACCTTCAGTTTGGGTATTTTGACTTGGTCAACTTAATTGACCAAGTCAAACACATTTCCCAAGGAAGTGACTACAAAAATTGATAGTGCTTATTTCTTTAGACATGGCTAGGACCAATATTGTCGTCTCAATTTTCAGAGTTCAACCCCAGTTTTCACGATCAGTAATAATTATCACTTTATTATGGTCAGATCACATTTTTTAATTACAGATTGTAGATCAGTATGGCTCTCCTAGGGCCCCATAGCATCCCAAGGGGTGTGAGTAGTCACTTGTACCATTCTACCATGTCTCCAAACACTTATGTGCAGTCAGTTTTCCCAGTTCTCATCTTGAAGGAAGTTATGATGATTTTTATCATTTTCAGAGGTTGTACCACTATAAAATGGACTAGGAAAATCACTGAAGAAAACGATTTGGCTCGTGTGGTCAAGGAAATGGCAAGAAAGTGTTTCCAGATGATTTGTTATCGCTCTCCGGACATCTATGCACTAGTTTCATTCTTTTTCATGCTCCAGATTATTATTTTGTCTCTTCTAGGGAGGATGTTCCACATAGGGAGAAATTGATGAAAATGGCCAAAATAAAAGTGTGTAAATCAAGTTGTATCCTTAAAAATATGTAAGGGGGGGGCTTCCTAATGACCCCCCCATGTCCCCTAAGTGTTAAGCTTGCAAAAAGAATGATTTATCATGATGTAAAAATGGGCTTTATGAGGTAATCTGCCCCCCTCAATTGTATTGATCCATGTAAAAATAAAAGATGTAATCTCCACCGTTGATGATGTTTTAATCTCAACCATTGGATAAAAAAAGTAAGATAGGGTTTGTGTCTCTCAAAACCTATATAAAGAGAAGAACCCCCTTATTGTATCCCATCAGGGATTTTGCTCTTCCTGGAAATAATAATAGAAGATCTTTTGGCTTGCTTGTGAAATCTCAGAGAAGTTCGTGACTCTTGTGTTTTTGTCTCTTTGGGCACTGGATGTTCATCTTTTATTTTCTCGGCATATCTTTTGCGTGATCTAACTTTGCAGGAGGGAGTCTTTGCTGGAGGGCAACTCAGAGGGTCGTCTCTCTCTCTCTCTCTCTCTCTCTACAAATCGCTTCAGAGGGTTTTACTTGTCGATTTTGCTTAGCATTTGATTCGTGTTTCCTTTTAATTTCTTCTACAAGCATTTCTTTTTTGTTGGATTCAAATCAAGCACGATTTTAGTTTTTACTTAGTGTTTATTTGTCTTTGGCAAGAGGGCGCACTGGGCAAACAGAATCTTCAACCGGGGATAAAAATAATCTTCCAAGTTGACAATGTTAGACAAAGGGAAACATCTCGTGGCATCTCTCATTTTCTGGTAAGTTAAATTTCTCCTATGCTTTAGTTTTCAGTATTTCCTATCGCGGACATAATAAAAGCAAATTAAATCCTTACTTTAAAATCCTAGTTTTTAGGTTCACCTAGTTATAGGTTATGGCTGCGTTTATAATTAAAAACCCAAGTTGGAATTCACCTAAAATCCCTAGAGACCAATTTTCAAATTAATCGGACTCCATTTGCCCATCTATAGCACTGACCTCTCTTAGGGAAAATCACCCTCCTTGGGGAAAACCCCCTTTTAGCCAAAACCATGATTTGGGTATTGCTAAAATCACTTTCAATCGTCATATTGATCATATAGCAATTCATCTTAGTGCCTAATATCATTTAATTTCACCTATTTGCCCCTAGATCTAATTTTCATACTTAAAACCCTAGGGAAAATTGGGGCTTTTTTACATAGGCGCACAATTTCTCTTTGTAATCGATCAAATCTCTAATTAACCATTAGACTAAGAGATCCAATCAAGATACCTTTGATTATCTACCTTAATTCATCATTTTAAGGGTTATCTTGACCATAGAGACACCCCTTAACTTAGTTCTCCACTAGGTCTAAAGTGTCGGTAGCTTTGGTTGGTGTGACATCTGAGTACTTTCAGAGGTCTTAGCTATCTTAGGTCACAACTTTAGTTGCCTTTCCCCTCTGCCATCTTGGATAGGATCAGTTTACGGGGAAGCTACAAGAATTGTGATAACATTTTTGGCGTCGTTGTCGGGGAGGTAGAGGCTTACCTTGGTTCATCATATTTACCGTCCGTGTTTGTGAATGCATTTATATTCTTATCATTCATATCACATCTGGCTTAATTTCAGTTATTACATTTTATTTGCTTAAATTTTATAATCACTCCATGTGTTTCGCTCACCTCTCCTACGACATTATCCGTTGGTGAACATGGAAATTCGTTCACCTGGCGACCCCACAACGCAACTCCACTGGAGGAAGACCCATCCTTACAAACTCCACTGGCAATTGACCCTAATCATAAGAACCCATGGAATTTGTTAATTTGCACCTTAGCTCCTGAAAGTTTTAATCCATGGCTAAAAGGACATTTGGCCCATTGAAAGTTTTTGACTTCTCTGAAATTGATGGGTATCCTCATAAGGTCCCTCTTCATATTCGTGACAGGTTGCCTAAATTTAACGAAGGTTATGAAATTTCTGCTAAAAGGCACCTTGAACTCATTAGGGAATTTGTTAAAGAATTATTTGTAACCCATGAGGATGTTTGCATGAGGTTGTTGGCCATGCCGTTTCAAGGAACAACTGAATGTTGGTTTTTGAACTTGACGACCAATAGCATTTCTAGGTACAACATGTTTGAACAAAGATTCTTGGAAGAATGGGGAAATGAATCTGATAATATATATATTTTGAATCAAGCTGAAAATCGAAACCCTCCTTCTGATGATCCTTTGGATGAAGCAATTACTAATATCAATACTGTAGATCAGAAAATAGTTGAGTTAATAAAACCCGACGAAGAACCCTTTCCCCCAAATGAAGTTGAGCTTTCATGCAATAAATGATCAAGATGAAATTTGTAATCAACTTGTTGAAGATTCCTTCAACCACTCCCCTCAGATGGATAAGTTTACTTTTGAAATGTTCCTCCAAGAGCAACTGACAAAATATCCTTCAGTCAAAGTAGAAGTTATGGCTTACCTCCTTAATCATGTTTTTGCATCTCAAGCCGATACATTGAAAAATGTGCAAAAGATTATTTCAATTGCTTCTTGTTTTGAAAATATCAATGAGGACTTTGACTTAGCTTCGGATTTAATTAACCAAGATAACTTGATCTTTGAGGAAAATCCTTGCTCATCTGGTTGTGAGGAGTTTTTAGAGAAGGCTTTTGAAATGCAATCAGATGATAGTGACATGATAGAAAATCACATTGTTAAAGATCAAATACTAGCCATGACCATATCATCTTGGGATAGATCCTTAAAGGCTTATGAAGACATTGTTCCTGTTCTGTCCAAATTTGATGAAGTGTATTCTCCAAATCAAAACCTATTGGCTCTTTGCAACAATGAATATGGTCAACCTAAGCCTAGACCGTGTAAACTTTCCTTTGACCATTTTCTTTTATCTCATGACGAGTCAGGGTTAGCAATCTCAAGTGATGCAAATCAAGCTTCTATTTTTCAATCCACCCTCCCATCCCTGCTTGAGGAATCTACTTCTGTTGTTTCATTCTCAAATCGAAGTTTGACATGCAAAGCTATTAATGAGGAGTCTCAAGAGTACCAAGTGGTAAATGATGAAGCTTTTCATATCCTTTTCTAGTCATCCTCGATGCATGATATTTTCAAATTTGCTAATCCCTTTGACTGGGTGATTGAAAGGCTTTATAAAGATTATTTTCATTTTTTCTCCATTATTGAACAAAAAGTGGGTCGAATCTCAACCTCGGTTCCATTACATTACAATTTGTCCCCATTTGGTTCCTCCATTTTTCCTGGAGTGAATATAATTGAATGTCCTAGTCAAGTAGAGGAGAAAGCAAAGAATTTCCTAGAGGGACTGAATCATGAATCATATTGTCTTCTTCCATCAAGGTCAAACTCACATTATCTTTATGATCCCATTGCCATCTTGATGGATGAAGTCTGTAAAAATCCAGTTCCATCCTTGGCATGATTTTATTCCACATCTTTCTTTGAATATCAAGCAACATGTTAGAATGCTTTTGATTTTCATTCACATTTCTTCGAAACCATCTCCGACTTGTTATATCATTAACTGCAAAGAAAGATCAATTAATCCGTTCAACAAGTGGTTGCATTGGATTTATGACTTTACTTAGAACTTGTCTGATTGGTTAGGTTAGAGTAGGTAGGGTTTGAATAAGCTATTTTGAGCTGTAGTTTGAGGCCTTTTTTTAAGTGTTGCATGTGTCCTGAGCCTTTTGAGTCTTTTCGGCCATTAAGTCTGGCCACTTGCATGGTTTAGTTATTTGCAATTGTTTAACCAGTCCTTAGAGTAGATTTTATTTTCAACATTTTATTTCTAGCATTTTAGTTATCAGTTTATTTTATGCATATATTTTTCTCATACATGTTGCTCTGGTATTTCTTGCTTCCATGTGTGTAGGAACAGGTACACGTGAAGAGGAAGTAGAAAATTGAAGTGTTGGGATTTTGTTGCTGAGATGGTACTGCGGACCTAAGATTGTTGAGGTTCTCAAGCACTCTATCTCTTAGAGCACTTGTCCTAGTTGGAGCCAGATGTTATCACATATATTGTAGCTGGGCTATCATGACGTAGCAGACAGATTGATCTCTTTATTTTCTGAGCCAGACAGTCAAATGGGGATACAACATGGATCATCATTACAACATGAGCCATTCAGAGCCTTTTTTTTAGTGGCAAATGCAGAGTATTTCCTTGCCATGACTAAGATATCCTTTTCCATTGAGATGACTTAGTTCATTCGAGCTGAGCAGCGAAGATGATACACAGTTCACAAATGGGCATATTAGGTAGAGACATGTATATGGTGAGATAAGTTATATTGCTCCTTGGTAGGATTTTGCTCTTTGATGTATACCAACACCTTTGATTTGTTATGCTATGATAATTACGAATTTACGGTGATCTATGCGTATATTACATGTTCCACTGATAATTAACTTGTGTTGAGAATGATCAGAGAATCTGATGTTGAAGACCATTACTTATGCCATGCTTTACACAACTTTTAAACTTTAATGCTATGATGGTTCCATGTATCACTTGTCTTCATCCATCCAGTATCATTCATGATTGATTTTACCCCTGACTTATGCTTGATTGAGACCTATGAGATTGAAGATCATCTTCCCCACTTTGACCCCTATGCATGATGGATCCCATGTTGTTTTGTGTCTCGGCTCTGAGTTATGCAACAAAACTTGCTGACGCCTTGATCCTTCTGGACCAAGAGAACCCGCTGGTGTTGGCTCCTGGGATTAGGCGAGTTGGTTTTTGAAGCCTTGACCTCTCTGATCGGTTTCCCCTAATGTTTGGTCTTGGCTGTGGATATTCCCCCTTAGTTTCCCGAAGAGTGTCAGCTAAAACTTGAAGCAATATGCCTACCATCATTACATGCATTATGCGTTATATGCTATATACTGTGAAATGCAAGCCTCAAATAAAATTGCAAACTGTGCCCTTAGACACAACTCAAAAAGGCTATGAAATGAAATTGTGAAAGGCCCAAATAAAGCAGTGGATAAATAAATGCTAAATCTAAAGACTGTTGACCATCTTATCTAGAAATGTAATGATTAATTCCTCACGGAGCCTGCGGGTTTTGATATGAGATGGAGTAAGGGACAACTAATTCTAAGTGTCCCCTAGGATCTCTTCACTACAGTTTCTTGTGTACTCAATGCAAGGGTCCTAGAAAAGATCCTCATGGAGCTTAATTGTTAGCTTGGATATGAGTTGTAGACATGTTGTTAAAGTTGAATGGACTCTTTTCAAATAAACTCATCCACTTGTGAGACACCACCATTCCCTATTGTTATTTGTCACATATATGTCATTGTGGTTGTGTGTATTTGTCATCATTTAGAGAGATCATATGGTTAAAGTCAATTAGAAATGATTACCCATTTGCCTCAGCCTTGTTTTCCATCTTCACCCAGCATTAGCAAATTGATTAAACTTTGTAAGTATGACATATGCAAGGGACTTCTAGAAGATTCAAAAACTATTCAAAGGCACATTTATATTTGACTGATTATTATTATTATTATTAATATCACCATGATTCTGATTAGCATGATTTAAGTTGGGTTGTAATATACATCTTGGTCCAGTTCTTACCTGGGATTCATGCAGGATTAATACAGTTCATTATCTCACCTTCAATTTGGGTATTTTGTCCAGATTAATCCAGTTGACCAAGTCAAACACGTTTCCCAAGGCAGTGACTACACAAATTGATAGTGCTTATATTTTCTCTAGACATGCCCAGGACAAATACTGCAGTCTCAGTTTTTAGAGTTCGGCCCCAGTTTTCATGATCAATGATTATTATTACTTTATTATGGTCAGATGACTTATATCACACTTTTTTATTGCAGACTACAGATCAATATCTGTGCAGTGATTTTGCCCCAGTTCTTAGCCTGAAGGAAGTTATGATGATTTTTATTATTTTCAAAGGTTGTACCACTACAAAATGAACTAGGAAAATCACTGAAGAAATCGATTCCGTGTGTGTGGTCATGGAAATGGTAAGGAAACGTTTCCAGATGATTTGTTATGGCTCTTCGGACATCTATGCACCAGTTTCATTCATTTTCATGCTTTGAATTATTATTTTGGCTCTCCTAGGGAGGATGTCCCACATAGGGCGAAATTGATTAAAATGGCCAAAATACAAGTGTGTAAACCCAATTATGTCTTTAAAAATATGTAAGGCGGGACCCCCTAATGATCCCCCCATGTCCCCTAAGTGTTAAACTTGCAAAAATAATGATTTATCATGATGCAAAAAGAATGATTTATCCAGTTCAACCAATCGATCAATTCGAGCTTGCATGGCTTCCTAGTCAAATGAACATTGATGCGATAGTTCATATACCAAGAGTTACAAATTAATGGGAAGCCTACAATCTTGACCATTTACTAATTCAAATGGAGGCTTTCATGTGATTCTTTTAACAGTAGTCCAATCGGCCCACAGGGAATATTTCAATTTACTATCCCAACTTCTCCTGTTTTCACCAACCATTCTTTTTAAAAGTCTTATCAAGTTCTTGTTTCAAGATTCAGCCATGCCATTTCCTTGTGGTTAATAGATGGAAGAATGTGATAAGATTATGCCATGATTAAAAAAGAAATTATTCATTTCTATCTTACTGGAAGCCTTGGCGTTATCAGTAGTCTACTTTAAAGAACAACCATACCTTGATATAATATTTTCTTCTAGGAACTTGATTATGACTTCAGCAGTAGCTTTCTTTGTTGGAACGACTTCAACCCAATGAGTAAAATAATCAGTGCCGGTCAAAATGTATTTATATCTGTCACATGAGTTTTGATCAAATAGCCCTATAAAATCCATTCCCCATTGTTGAAAGAGAGCCTCTACAACAATTGGTGACAAAGGTAAGACAGGTAGTCTAGGTTTCCCTGAAAAGAACTGACATTCTTGACACGCTCTAACAAAACTATGAACATCTTTAAACAACTTGGGCCAATCTGCTCGCATAATTTTTGTAGTTGTTGTTTTAGGAGCATAGGGGCCTCCACAAAGTCTGGAGTGCATTTCCTTAATGATGACTTGTGATTCTTCTGGATTCACACATCTCAAAATGATCCCATCAGGATTTTTCCATCCCAACCCATTCTCAGTCAAGACATACTTTGAAGCTTTCAATTTAAGGGCCCTTCTTTGATGATCAATCAAATGGTCTGGACATGTTAAAAATTTTAAGTAAAATATGATGCCTATGTACCATTCATGCTCTTCATTGATGTATAGAATCATGGTATTATTATTACTTTCCCTTTCGTGAATACTCTCAATCGTTTTATGTCCTCTCAAAAGTTGGGCTAGACCTTGTCCTTTAATAATCTTGATTGGCTTAATCTCCAAATCATATTCTTGGATCCTAGATATCTAGTTTCCTCTAATTCCAATTTCATCATGTTGAGAGAAGACATCCTTGTCTGCTTGATAAGGGACATAAGCTATGATCTTTGAATATCCAATGTATGTCCTAAAATGTTTCAAAGATTTTACCAAGGAATGCGCCTATTTTTAGTTGTAGTATAATTGTAGTATAATTTAGTATAATTTGAGCATCATCATAAAACACTTGCCAATGATATTGATTATCAGGGACAGACGGTCTAAAACGAACTTCCACTTTGCACTCTTGTTGAGATAAATTCTTTGAAACCTTGAAAGTGCTCGCGATAACTGACAACTCATTAGCAAGAGTGCTTTCCTCTCTAGGCGCAGCTGTAATATCCAAAATCCCGATATTTTCTATTCGTATGCAATTATGCTGATACAACCAGGCATGCAAATTGCCATGCAAAAATCCCTATTTTATAGCAAAAATTAGGGTTAGGGTTTTTGAGATAGAATGAACACTCACTGATAAGCTGGCTAGACTGCTCCTGAGAGAGTATGCAAGCATCAAGAACTGAATCGGAGATGGACTGATATCTTCTGCTTCCGGTGAAACCCCAGCAGCAAGAACCCTAGATCAAATAAGGGTGACATTTTCAGTGAAGGAGGTGTCTGATGGAGCTGCCGATTTGCAGGACTGATAGCCTTCCCATGCCAGAGAGAATGCCTGGTACATGTGGAGTTTCGAAGGTCTCTAGGCAGGCTAGCGAATTGTCCCAGAGAGACAGCTGCTCACGCCCCCCTGATCCCGAAATAGCTGATAACTGCTCCAGACAAGCACGGTCAGATCTGATAATCATCGGGTACCAGAGTAAGATGCTGATGATGAGAATGGTGCCTGAGTTTCGAAGTAAAACTGAGATCTGAAGACCCAGCAACTAATTAGGGCTTTCTGGCCGAAAACCCCCC
The DNA here is from genome assembly GCA_001517045.1 of Pseudotsuga menziesii. Taxonomy (NCBI): domain Eukaryota; kingdom Viridiplantae; phylum Streptophyta; class Pinopsida; order Pinales; family Pinaceae; genus Pseudotsuga; species Pseudotsuga menziesii. Next base: position 890,721 of record LPNX010494942.1, read on the forward strand.
TTACGGCTGCACACGTGTCCCTGCGACAATCTACACCGTATACTGGATAACTATGAATGAATGTAAGAGCAAATGGTGAACCTGTATGGCTTACCCTGAATGAGACAAGGGCAGATATTTCACTGTCGAAACCCCGCTAGTTGAAGACGTCGTCTCCAACCCCAACTGCTGTGCTGCTATTCAAGAGCTCCCAAAATAATAATCATCAAAAGTGAAGTCTCCTTTCGCTTTATCCTCCTTTTATAACTTTCAACTGCGAAAACCCTAATCTTTGACCTAATCAGGTCACTTTATCTTCTAATTTGCACTTGACTTGCATGCATGCACCTGGAGTCTTAAATGAGTGCATGCATCATTAAATAATGCTTGGATGGCATGCACAAAGGTGGCCTTTGGCCCCGATGGCCCTTCTTGACCTAATGATGATGCCCTAGATTTTCTATGGATGGCATCAGCCCTTAGATGATTCCCTAACTGTCAGTAACCGCTTGAACCCACAAGAATTACATAGGTTAGCGGTTTAGGGCCTCAAGGCCTAATCGAAAAAGGACACTACAGTTCTCCCCGCTTGAGATTGCTTGTCCTCAAGCAACTGCAAACTGGGATGTTGCTGTTGAATTTTCATATGCTTAGCTAATCCATCAGTATTTCATTTCATTTTCAAAAGAAAAGCATATAAGCAGGATCACTGAAAGAAATAATATCACAAGAACAACACAGATTTATCCTGAAAAACCCAGCAAAAGCTTCCTCAATATAGATGCCCAAAAAGATAAAAGGTAAAACCAACAAAGAGATCAAAACCTGATCCTCCTCCTTCTCCAGCTGCTTCTCTCTCTCCACTAATGCGCTACACAAGTGAGAGTGTGTGTGTCTCAAATGAGGAGCACTACACCTCTATTTATATTCATCCGTTCACTGAAGTTAACTCATTTGACATGTAGGCTCGAGTTAAATCATGTAGGATCGAGTTACACATGTAGGCTCAAGTAACCACACTGGGGTGCTAATGACCCACCTTTACAATTAGAGGGGACTACCTCATGACTCTTATTAGTTCTTTCGATTAGGAGCATCGGGGTACAATTTAATACAAGTGGTTCTCCCGGTAGGACCATCGGGGACCACAAAAAGATACATATAAAATAATCTTCGAAGTTACAATATTTCAACACTCCCCCTTAACGAGAAGGGTATTCTACAGCAACATCAACAACAACAAGAGTAGAGATAGGGGACATCATCAACATCAACAGGGTAACACATCTATAAATCATTGGAAGCTTTTCAACATCATGTGGTCTTCATCTTCAATCTTCGGTCTTCATCATCATTAATTCTTTGACTGCTTCGATCAGCAACATCTTTAGCATTTTGATCTTTCAATTAGTAACGACATCTTCAGCACTTGGAGCTTTCGATCAGCAACACCTTCAGCACTTTGACTATTCGATCAGCAACAACATCTTTAGCATTTCGACCTTTCGATCAGCAACATCTTCAGCACTTCGACTTTTCGATCAGCAACAACATCTTCAGCACTTCGACTTTTCGATCAGCAACAACATCTTCAGCATTTTGTCCTTTCGATCAGCAACATCTTCAGCACTTTGACTTTTTGATCAACAACAACATCTTCAGCACCTTGACCTTTCGATCAACAGTAACATCTTCAGCACTTTTGACCTCTCGATCAGCAATATCATCATCAACACTTTGACCTTTCAATCAGCAGCAACATCTTCAGCACTTTGACCTCTCGATTAGCAATATCATCATCAACACTTTGACCTTTCGATCGGCAACAACATCATCATCATCATATTCTGATCTGTCGATCATAATCATTATCACATTCTGATCTTTCGATCAGAAACATCATCATCATATTCTGATCTTTCGATCAGAAACATCATAATCATAGTGCATCACCATCATACTCTAATCTTTAGATCAGTACGTCATCATCATCATACTCTGATCTTTCGATCAGTATGTCATCATCATCATACTCTGATCTTTCGATCAGTACGTCATCATCATACTCTGATCTCTCGATCAGTACGTCATCATCATCATATTCTGATCTTTCGATCAGTACGGCATCATCATCATCAGCAACAACCTGCAAACCACAACTCAAAGACAAAAAGTCTTTGGATCACTTTTGGACTTAAAGTCCAA
>LPNX010494942.1:896076-910028 GCA_001517045.1 Pseudotsuga menziesii
ATGAGTCAAGCTGAAAGCAATTACTTCCTTCTGGCATACATTCATTGCATGAAGGAATCCCATGATCTTAGGAGGCCATTCAAGGTGGCTATCACCACTTCTGCATTCTCCACTTCTTCTTCTACCGCTTCAAGTTGTTCTGCATTCTGGATCTTCACATTCTTCAACTGTTTTCTCAAAGCCATCTTCTAATTTAAGTTCTTATCTTCAAATAGCTTGATCAAGGAATCAAACATCTTCAGTGTCTTTAGGGAAGACACTTGTGGTACAAGTTGATCCGTGATTGAATCAACAATGATCTTCTTGGCCTTGATCAAGTTCTTCTTGTGTAAGGCTTTGAGTCTCATCTCCATATGGAACTAGAACCTCTCTACTCATGTAGGTGTCCAATTCATTTTCTTCAGAGAGATCAAATACTTCCATGCTTGGAAGTTGTCAACTTTACCAAGCTTATCATCAAGCTGATGTGATAGATCACTTTGAAATGAGAACCTCAAATGCAAATAGCAAAAGATTAGATCTTACCGATTTGAGGTGTCCGTCCTGCTTCCAGAGCTAACTGATATAGGGTTTGTCAGAGAAACCCTAATTTTCAAAACTTGGAATCTTTAAGATCTGATTGGATAGAAAGATAGATCTCTTCAAATGGAGTTGTCTAATGTACTCCTTTTCTAAAAACAGTGGAGGGAAGCTCCCAAAACAAGAAGCCCTAGTTTTCCAATTTCTTCTATAGAAATGCCTGTCACTGTTTCTGTGATATCTCCGAAATTACTGCTGCTATGTGTCTGAAATTTCTCACTGAGGTAACCTCGCATGTCCCTGATCCAACACCACAGGTTTCATAAAAATTTGTTTCACCAATTGGGATTTATGATCCTTTTCCCACGGTGACCTATTACAGGACTGTTCAGAACAGCAAAGTTGTACGGACTGCCACGTGTCACTGTTTCATCTTCTGGTTCTGAAATTCGAACCACAAAAAGTACAGTCCGTGATATTTCTGGAACATCTTCAAGAATTCAATTTGGACTTCTGTAGCCCAATCTATAGCAATTTTCGCCAGGTGTCCTGTTTAGGGATGAATTCTGGAAGAGGTTGGAACCCTAACTTGGAGGGATCATATCTCCCCAAATATAGCGAATCTGAGGCTGCCTTTTGGACACAGTGTACATCAGGATTTTATCTTCGGCCTCTGTAATTTTCAGCTCGTGAACCTTCGCCAATCTCGGGATATAGCGAATTTACCAAAACTTAAGAGTTTTAGTATTTAGGGTTTTTCTAGCTCGGGGTCAAACTAGGGTTTGACTTTCTCGGAGTTTCACCCAACCAAAAATCTTGATCCAGGTCTCTAAACTTCGATTTTGATGAGGAGAGCAATCCTATGCCAGGCTCACTCAAAAATTCCTCTTCAGCAAGAAGCCCTAATTTCTTCCGGGGAGAGAGGGAGAGCTATTTTGCCTTGTGAAAACTGTCCTATTTAGGGTGGCTCTGATACCATGTTGAATTTTCATATGCTTAGCTAATACATCAGTATTTCATTTCATTTTCATAACAAAAGCATGTAAGTAGGATCACTGAAAGAAACAGTATCACAAGAACAACACAGATTTATCCTGGGAAACCCTAAAGGGAAAAACCCAGCAAAAGCTTCCTCAATATAGATGCCCAAAAAGATAAAAGGTAAAACCAACAAGGAGATCAAAGCCTGATCCTCCTCCTTCTCCAGTTGCTTCTCTCTCTCCACTAATGCGCTACACAAGTGAGAGTGTGTGTGTCTCAAATGAGGAGCACTACACCTCTATTTATATTCATCCGTTCACTTAAGTTAACTTATTTGACATGTAGGCTCAAGTAACCACACTGGGGTGCTAATGACCCACCTTTACAATTAGAGGGGACTACCTCATGACTCTTATTAGTTCTTCCGATTAGGAGCATCGTGGTATAATTTAATACAAGTGGTCCTCCCGGTAGGACCATCGGGGACCACAAAAAGATACATATAGAATAATCTTTGAAGTTACAATATTTCAATAGCTGCAATACCTGTTCACCTTCCCAGGTGGCATCCTCTGGCAGTAGTTCTTTCCACTGAACCAAGTACTCTCTAATTACCCTGTTCCTGAGCTTCCTTTCTGTAGTCTGTATGATCTGTTCGGGAATCAGTATCAGCAGTCCTTCATCATCTAAAGGAGGTAACTCTGTAGATGGAGCAATGTGTTGCCCAAGAGGGTCTTCTTCAAGTTAGACACATGGAACACATTGTGAATTTTACTTTCCTGTGGAAGTTCTAGTTCATATGCCACCTCTCCCACCTTCTTGATTATTCTGTAGGGTCCATAGAAGCGAGGTTTTAACTTTTCTGCTCCTTTCTTCTTAAGCGAAGACTGTCTATAAGGTTGGAGCCTTAAGTATACCAAATCCCCTACCTCAAAGCTCCGCTCAATCTTGATATTTTCTATTCCTAAAATCCCAAATCCTGATATTTTCTTTTCCTATGCAATTATGCTAATACAACCGGGCATGCAAACTGCCATGCAAAAATCCCTATTTTATAGCAAAAATTAGGGTTAGGGTTTGTGAGATAGAATGAACACTTACCACTGATACGTTGGTTGGACTGCTCTTGAGAGAGTATGAAAGCATCAAGAACTGAATTAGAGATGGACTGATATCTTCTGCTTTCGGTGAAACCCTAGCAGCAAGAACCCCAGATCAAATAAGGGTGACGTTTTCAGTGAAGGAGGTGTTTGATGGAGCTGCTGATTTGCAGGACTGATAGCCTTCCCGTGCCGAAAAGAATGCCTGGTACATGCGGAGTTTCGGAGGTCTCTAGGCAGGCTAGTGAATTGTTCCAGAGAGACAATTGCTCACGCCCCCCTGATCCCGAAATAGCTGATAACTGCTCCGGATGAGTACGATCGGATTTGATAATCACCGGGTACAGGAGTAAGATGTCGATGATGAGAATGGTGCCTGAGTTTCGAAGTAAAACTGAGATCTGAAGACCCAGCAACTGATTAGGGCTTTCTGGCTGAAAACCCCTCTTACGGCTGCACACGTGTCCCTGCAACAATCTACGCCGTATACTGGATAACTATGAATGAATGTAAGAACAAATGGTGAACCTATATGGCTTACCCTGAATGAGACTAGGGCAGATATTTCACTGCCGAAACCCCACTAGTTGAAGACGTCGTCTCCAACCCCAATTGTTGTGCTACACGTTGTGCTGTATTCAAGAGCTCCCAAAATAATAATCATCAAAAGTGAAGTCTCCTTTCGCTTTATCCTCCTTTTATAACTTTCAACTGTGAAAACCCTAATCTTTGACCTAATTAGGTCACTTTATCTTCTAATTTGCAGTTGACTTGCATGCATGCGCCTGGAGACTTAAATGAGTGCATGCATCATTAAATAATGCTTGGATGGCATGCACGAAGGTGGCCTTTGGCCTCGGTGGCCCTTCTTGACCTAATGATGATGCCCTAGATTTTCTATGGATGGCATCAGTCCTTAGATGATTCCCTAACTGTCAGTAACCGCTCGAACCCACAGGAATCACATAGGTTAGCGGTTTAGGGCCTCAAGGCCTAATCGAAAAAGGACATTACAGCAGCTCTAATACCGAAAGCATCGAACGATTCAATCGCATACCACAACGCATTCCTGTAATCTCTACATCTATTATTCATAACAACAAACTAAATTCTGACTTGGGAGACTACTAGGTTTGAATTACCTATAACACTTATTGACTTTATGTCCCTTTCTATGGCAATTTCTAGACCTAAAAGTAAGGCTTCATACTCTGCTACATTATTTGTGCAATCAAACTCTAGCCTGAAGGAGTACAAAGCCTTTTCACCAGTGGTTGATGTCAAAACTACTCTAGCTCCAGCGCATATCTTGACCTAGTGCCATCAAATTGCAAATTCCAATTCTGATTACGAGGGAATGGGTGTTGCCTTACATCCTCCCACTAATTTGCAAGGACCATGAAATTCCCAAACTCATCACTAGAACACATTGCTTTCTTAAACAAATGCTCTGGGATTTCTACATGATCTGGCATGGAGGGCTCATTCATCAAAGTGACATAGGAATCTTTTCCACTAGAGATGGTGGATAAAGTAAAATCCATTTGAATACTACCGCCTAACTTATCTGCAAACTTTCAAGACAATAACATTCCCCATGCATCAAGGATATCCAAAACCAACACATTCATGGGAAGTTCAATATTCGAGCATGCAGCTAGTCTCACTTGCAAATCTTCAATCACTCCTATAACTTCAACTGGACAAGAATCCATCCCACATACACTTCAAAAGGATCTAGTCACATTAAGCTCTAATTGCTCCATGACTCTAAGGGGCATCACATTTACCTTCACCCCAGAGTCAAGCATGCAAAATTAGACCATTTACTTCTAATGCTATAAAGGAGGATATCCATCAAGGCTTTTGCTTGACACACTCTAAATCATAATGGGTTTGTCTTTTGGTTTCACTGAGATTTGCTTTGGTGGAAATCCTAAATAACTTGTAGCTCTCTTATGCATCAAAAGCAACTTCACTATTTCAGAGAATTGGACTGGCATACTAAGTTTTAAGAGAAAGTTGGAAACGTCAATATTTAAGCCTAAGGGTTTCCATCATCTTTCTCCTATGTCTTTAGGCCAAGAAATTTTATGGCATCACGTTTAACCGAAGGGATTTTGAATCATCTCTTTAAATGGAACCAAAGTATGGGAACTCGACAATTTACCATGCACATTAGTCATGTTACCACCTAAGTTGCACACAGTTGGACTTCTAAGTGAGCTGCCAAAGATGAACAATTAATTGTTCAATTTTCGAGTTCAGATGTCCATTCAGGCCTTCCTAGGCCCCTTTTTATTTTATTTTTAACATGTCCATACCCCACAGGGAATTGTACTAAAATGACTTAGCATGATAACTCTATGTAAAAGGTTTGGTTTCCTAGGACTTAATCATCAATGCATTATTCCAGATTGTTTTTTCCTTGTTAATTATCTATCACTTTTAAATGATAAATAATTTTCGATTTTTTCACTCAAGCCTCCAAAGTTGGAATAATTGTCTTGGTGGTTAGGCCTTGGGAGGTTATTAAAACCTAAGTGTCAATGTATATTACCATGCTAATCATTATTTTGAATCATTATGAACCTGTACTAAGTCCCCCATAGGTTTTTTTTTTAATTCTGGAAAAAAAATATTTTTTCAATTTTTACAGGCTTATTTTTAAAAAGTTAATTGTAAAAGTTCAAAAAGTCATAAAAGTGGAGCTAGGAGGTTATTTTTGCCATGGGGGTGCTCATTTTCTAACTCAGAGCACCCACTTAACCCCTAAACCCACTTTTGTTAAATTTTCGAGTAATTTTTTATCTCCAAAATTAAATATTACTCGAAAAACCCAAAAAAGACCAAAAAATGAGTTAGTTAAAAAATTTGGCAATTAAAAAAAATAAAACAAACTTGCCGAAATCAATTTTTGTGTCTTGGCAAAGTAAAGTGGCAAGTACCCGGGCAATTTTGGAAAGTCAAATGTTGTCATTTCGAAGAGCTTTAAGATTTGGAAATTTCCTCAGGCAAGGGGGGCGCATCTCACCAAGTGGGGGCGTAGGCTTGATGGAAAAGCATTGGTTTTTGGAAAAAGTCCTTGTTTTAGCAAGTGATATCTCCATCATTGGATGTTGCCATTGTTTACACTATGTTCCAACCTTGATCCACCTCATTGCCATCTCATCCCAACCTAGCGCATCCTTGAGGAAGTGCACCCCCCTCTAGCTTGTGGCTTCATCTATTTAAGCAGGTACTCTTTCCTTGTTTTTCATCAAGAAAAGTAGAACCTCTACTCCTGTATCTCTTTTAATCATTGTTGTTTATCATTATTGTGGAAATTAAGAGGCTTTGGAGGCAAACTCGTGTATTGCATTAGCGTGTGGATGATCTTTATGCTTGTATGAGGTATATATGTGTCTGTTTCATGCTTTGTTTCAATAAGTGTTATAACTGTCCTTGGTAGGGTTTATGCTAATCAATAGGAAAGAATAATCAAGTTTGTTTACTTGTTCAGTTCTTTTATTTTCTGTGTAGAGTTCAAGAAATTGTATATTTTACTTTCTTGTATGCATACTTTTCTAACCTCTTGTATAAGTGATACCAGACATAACAATGTGTGCAAAGTTCGGTTCAAGCTGTGCAGGTAAATCTTGTTTGAAGAAGTGGTGGATCTTGCTTGAATATCCCACATCTTTGCGCTCTTGTTGGAACATCTAAATCCCTCCGCTTTCCACTTGAAGACTCCATTGCCCAAATTTTTTGAGCTTTGGACATTCTTTCTCTCATTCTTCCTTTATAAAAATTAATTTGTTTTGGTTACTATTCATGCTAGAATTGAAGAAAGTTATAAATCAACGTTAAATCTTTTATCTAGTATGAAGTTTTAAAGTAGATCTTGTTAGATTTTTATCATTTAAGCAATATGATCTTAAGATCTTATCTGAGAGAATAACATGCACAGCAATAATCACAAGAGACGAGACACAAAGATTTTCCTCGGGGAAACCATAAAGGAGAAAACCCCGCAACTTCCTCAGAGATAGAATGAGCACCAGTAGCAAAAGTAAAACCCGAAAACATAAAGATGATCTCTGACAGCTGATCTCTCTCACTTGTGCCAGCACTTCCTCTCTCACTCAGGCGCCCTAGTTGAGTGAGTGTGTGTGTAAAATAGAGAGGCTCAATCTCTATTTATACTAATTTCCGACTTGACAATTACTTACTAGGGCCGACATCTCTAGGAGAGTCTAATAATAACCCTAGTGCCCCACAACTGTGGGGGCTTTGCCCCCCGATCAACAAGGAGGGTTAACCTCAACTCAATTGTGGGGACTATTGCCCTGACTTACAACGAAGGGTTAACCTCAATGACTTTACATGACTTTATTATATTAATGACTCTCCCGATAGGAACATCGGGGTACAATGAAATACAAATGATTCTCTCGATAAGAACATCGAGGTACAATATAAGATATACAAGTGAATACATTCCGAAGTTACAAATACATCAACACTCCCTCTTAACTAGGAAGGCATTCTCTTGACACAATTCGTCAGCACAAGTCTTCTTCTCTGGATCATCATCAAAGCTGGATCATCACTGGATCATCATCGAAACTAGATCATCATCAAAGCTGGATCATCACCGGATCATCATCATCATCACTGCTTCCGCTATCTCGATCAACTAGTGCTATCTCTCAATTCTTCTCGTCATAGGAAGTTCTACAGAGACACTCATTCTAATTTTGTATGTGGATGACTTGTTTATTATAGGAGCAATGAGACTCATAGCTAGCTGCAAGAAAGATCTTGCTTCAAAGTTCGAGATGAAAGACATCGGTTTGATGCATTATTTTTTGGGTATGGAGGTTTGGAAGGAGGATGGGCATATCTTTTTGGGACAGGGAAAATATGTAGTTGACATTCTGAAGAGATTTCAGATGGAGGACTGCAGACCTATGACCACACCTATGACAACCAACTAGAAGAAGCTAGTGGCTTCTGAGGGAGAGGTGGTTGATCCCAACAAGGTATCGTTAGCTGATCAGATCGCTGATGTATTTGGTCAACACTAGGCCAGATATGTGCTATGTTGTCAATACCTTGAGTTAGTATATGGTGGAGCCTAGGAGTGTGCACTAGGTGGCAGCAAAGTATGTGGTCAGGTACCTTAGAGGTACAGTACACTATGGATTGAAGTATGAGAGGAAGGATGGAATAGAGTTGATTGGCTATACGGATTCTGACTAGGAAGGAAGTGCAATGGATAGGAAAAGCAGCCAAGGTGTTGTTTCAGCTTTGGTTTGGAAACAATCATAAAAACAGAATATATCCTTTCCAAAAAGTTGAAACACACGCATAAAAAATAAATGGATACACACACAACACTGCAAACAAATTAAACACACCAGGGCATTGTTTCTGATAGGAAGGAGGTCCTACCTTCTCCCAGAAACACACTCGCTACTGCTAATTAAAACTCAAAAATGACAATTAAAGATGGATGACAAACAAGCTTCTATTAATCATAATACTAGAGTACAATAGGTCTGAATCCTTGCTCCTATCTGATCTCTAAGCATAATAAATTAACCTCCCACTAACAGATTGATTAAGACTTATACATGTTACATTGCACAAATAGAGTGCTACAGGAATAATGTTGCAAGAACCCGTCACAAGAATAGTTGCAGGAATTACGCTGCCAGATAACAATGTAAACTATCTCATGCTAAGTTTGGAGTAGGAGGTCTCATCAACGGCTCATCATGCTGGATAAACATAGCAAAGAAATGGTTCATCTTCGTCATAAGATTTCATGACTAAAGGCATGAAATCTCTCCTCGATATTTCATGTTGCAGAAACGATGAACGGAACCAAAGATCTCAAGCTGGAGATTTCCTGGTGACGATTTAGGTTGATCTGGACAATATGTCACCATCTGGGCATGATTTCCTACGAGATCCATATTCCCCTTTTGATTTGTGAAGATCAGAGGTAGTCTCAACAATGAGGTTGTTACCAAAAATGAAGGTGTTGCGAAATATAACAGTGGTTATCGAAACCTGTTGCAACTACTGATCCTGTAACTTCATCAGCCATAACAATTTAATATTCAATCTATCCAAAATAAATAAATAAAATATGAACATAGGCAACGTTTTGTACCTCGGAATCCGAGATGACACTTCATACGCAAAATATGGAACATTAGGTTATTAGAGGTGGCAAAATAGGGTAGCTTAGAGGAAAAATGGCCAAAATGAGGGTCCATGGATACTCCTAGGACATCATATCAGAGACCCTATAGGATGGATGATTGCCCGTATAGAGACATGGGGTAGGGAGGAGAAAGGAATCGAAATATAGTGGTTATAGGGGAACCTCTAATCACTCTAGGTGGGCAAGGACTAGAAAACCATAGAAGTTTGGGTATGGAGTACACCCCAAACAAAGGGACAAATGTGGTAAGATTATCATCCATATCTTTTGGGTCCAAAACCGAGTGACAAATTTGTGTCAACTTTTCAAACCAAGCTAAACATGTTACAAATCTCTTATATAATCAATACATACATATATATAGGGCACAACAATGACCTTATGGACCAACTTGAAAACAATATAGCCACGTTGTCCTAAAGTTAGGTGCCCACTTAGGGTTTGCAATGTTTCAATAATTGGTTACATAGCTCTCACACATGACTCCTAGCCATATAATGGGTTATTTGATTATTCAAGGAATCAAGGTGCCTTTTTAAAGGCACAAAATCAACCCTTCAATTAAATTACTAATACTAGGATTCATTATTCTAACAACAATTTTGGTCCACCTTGCTTAATATATAACAACATGCCTTTGCAAATTATTGAAACAAGAAGAATTTCTTAATTTTGCAAACTAGTTAAGTGTATAATAGAACTCACAAATTTCACATTCGCATAACTATATTGTGACTGAAATTAGCTTTTCTAGTAAGAAATAATACTGACAAAGAAATGCCTAAATCGAAATTGTAAAATACCCATGTTTCTTGAAATGCTCTACGGTCTTGATGACGGAGTCTATAGGGATAGCAAAGCTCACTCCATCAGCAGCAAGAGCCTTCATTGTGTTAATACCTATCACTTCTCCATCAAGATTGACTAATGGTCCACCCGAGCTTCCCTACAATACAAACAACCATGTTATCAATATTCAAGTTATTGGCAAGGGAAATGAACTATTAAAATTATGGAAATCCCAAATAACCAAAAGTGTTCGATCATACCTCTAACTAGCAATAGGAAATATATGAATGGGATTTTTCTAGTGCATGTCTAATTTAAATTTAGCTAATCAAGTTTAGACAATAAGAGCAAGAAAAGTGTGATACAATAAGGCAATAATCACTGAATGGCCATATGGATATAAAAAAAGTATTCTAACTTTAGTATACAAGTCAAAAAGGTCACCTGTCTAATGTGCAGTGCAATAGAATGTCACTAGAAGAAAAGTGTAAATAAGTGGATAAGTGTGAGAAAATTTACATAAATGATTATGCACGGTGTTACCAAATATACATGAACAAGGTTTTGAGCACTGGAGTTAGAGGTGGACGATCCATTTCTTTGATAGATGATTTTATTTTATATGGCTTTCTCTACATATCTCTATGCATTATCTTCCAATTAGAGTCACTGTTGAAGCATGTTTCGCACTCCTAGGGTGAATTTAATGGAAAAGTTGTATGTTTAGCATGAGGGGGGCATCACAGGCACAAAGTTGGAAGTCAAGGAGCATATCTGAAAAGAGTGCTCCATTTTCAAAAGCAGATTTATCATTGCACATTCTCAAGGGAGATCCCTTTCAAAGGCATGTTGATAATATCTTGATTGCTCAAAGGGTGAAAAGGAGGAATGGACAAGAGAAGAGGAGTACTCCACCTTTTCTGGGATTGTTATAAATATTTTTTAGGAGAACTTGCTAGAAGATCTCTTATGAAAAGAGCCTTGCCTTGAAGATAATTCTAAAATTTATTTCATGATGGATCAATAACCTTCTAGAGTGTTCTCCATGATATTTTATTAGAAGGTTGATCAAAGAATATTCTAGGAGAAGCGCCACTTGTAGATGTCTTTTGAACACACTTTTCTTTTTATTAAGGGAGTGCACCCCACAAAGAAGCATCTATAAGCTCTTATAGAAGTTCTAGCACTAATTAAAAGTCTCTACAAGAGAGCGCCCTAGGAGTCCCTAAAGAATTCTATTTGTTGTAAATGAAATTATAAAAGGAGGACTCCTCATTTGAAATTAAAAGTTCAAGTGGATAGAGGAGTCGTCTATCCCCTTCTAGTTCAAGGGTTTTCACTTAGCAAGAAGTAGAGGAGGAGTCTATTATCCATTTGTGATTTGCATTTTGTAGCATCTAATACATCTATTTGTGAGGAGTCTATCATCCATTTGTGATTTGCATTTTGTAGCACTTAATCTTCCTAGGTGATTTTTGTGTGGAACAAATCCATTAAGGAATCTCTTAGTTGACTCCGTAGCCCAAAGGAAAGGCACTTTTCTATCTTATTTCTCTTGCAACCATCCATAAAACAAAAAATTTAATCTATTTTCCTTTTTTGTTTCATGTTGTGAAATCTAATTTTAAAAGAAAAAATTAAAAAAAAATTCACTTAGATATATTGGGCATAGTTACATATATCGGCGATATCGCGAGTCATTCCCCTTGGCGATATATCGCCACTAAAAAATCGCGATATTTTCGATATTTTGAATATATAGCGATATATTCAATATGTCGAGATATATTGGGAATATATCGGGAGATTTTGGAAAATATCGCCCTGCTAAAAAAATTTGCAAGAAATTTGAAAAAAATATTTTGAATATATCGCGATATATTCAATATGTCGCGATATATTGGGAATATATCAGGAGATTTTGGAAAATATCGCCCTGCTAAAAAAATTTGCAAGAAATTTGAAAAAAAATTCAAGGGTTAAGTTTTTGGCAGTGTTATTAAAACTAAATATATTAAATTCTTAAAGTAACAAATGGTAATATTAAATTCTTAAAGTAAAAGTGACATTCTCCTTTACTTTCATTTTCTATCCTTTTACAATCGAACTCGATATTTGATCATGATCCACCATTTGACATATTATGCATCTTATATATGAGTTGTATTTTAATATTTATGTGGAAATGTGTTTATTTGATGTTGTTGTTGCTTTAGATGTCAAAAAAAATGAAAAAAAATGTTTATTTTTGTATTTTTTAATGCAAAACGACATTTGCCGATATTTTCCGATATTTTCGCCGTTGCTGCCAATAAGTTTCATTCCGGACCCCCGGCGATATATTCGCCGACACGATATATGTAACTTTGATATTGGGTAACCTTGAATATTTTACATAGATTTCAAATTTATGAATTATTCTATTCATAGAAAAAAATATTAGAATTCATAAATTGGTTAATTGTTCCTTGGTTAATAGCTTAGTGTTATCAACCAAAATGGCACTTCTTCGTCCAAGTACTGACATCCAATATATCGAGACACAAAAGGACAAATAGGATTGAAGTAGCCAAAACACTATAGATGTGCATGACTGATGATACATAATCTCCTAACCAGCGTAATATATTTTTATTTGAAGATTAGGGTTGCACACTCGACTATTTGCATTGCAACCCGCGTGTCACACGCGAGTGTTTGCATTGCAACACGTGTGTACATTGAACACGCGAGTTTCCCTTAAGCAAGGAGTGTGTCACACGCGTCTTTACTATATTAATACTCGCATGTACCTTAATTTAATGTTAAAAAATATAAATCACGATTAGTCGAGATTAGTTGAGTCCTTAATCATAACTATCTCAACTATCTCAACCATCCTAACCTTCGAAACCTCTGTATTTCTCCATGTATAAATAGAGGGCATGGAAAACCTTTGTATTTCCTCTTATGCTGGTGGTATGCCTTCAGACATCTTGGAGCAACAGAACTCGATGTTCTCGGTTTGCAAAGGAGTCATTGTTTCAGAAGTTGGGTTGTAATCTCACCATTCTCTGTTTATTAATAAAGAAAGTTGTTCTTCCAATCTTTGTATTGTTGCATTCTTGTATATGATGAATTATGAATTGTTTCAATTATTTTATTATGAATATGCATCTCATTAACCATTGATATATATACAAGATATTGCTAGAAGAATTTGTTCTTTGCAGGTGAATTGGAGAAGCCCTAGAAGCTTTAAAAGAGACTGAAAGAGGAGAAGACCAAGCTTGGATCAACCGTCATAAACAGGTCTGTCAAGTTTCCTTCCTATTCCTATTTCATTTTCTACATAAGTTGATTGTCTGCAAGTGTCTTAGTAAGTTGGTTGTTGAAAATCAAGCTTAAACTCAGCCCAACACTTAGTAAAACTCTGATATCAGTCTTAAATGTTCATAAAACCAAATATATATCACATGCATGTAAATTTTATGTGTCTGTAAGCTGATATATTGTAATTAAGCAAACTTTGCAGCGGAAAATAACTGAAAATCAGCAGACTGTAATACACATTTAAGACACAGTATTTTGGTCAAATAGACCCTGGAAAAACCCCACACCTTGGGGAAAACCAGTGAGAGAGAAGATATTTTATTATGAAGGGAAAAACTCGGAAATTTCTCTTTCAACTACAGAAATTTCTCATGCACAATTTACAATGTATGAATCTCAGCTTAAAAACCAACAGTACTTATCTCATTCTCTGACCACAACCATGAAGCTGAGCTCATGCATGCTGCAAACTTTCACAGTGATAAATATCAGCATTTATGACTGTACTTTTCCTTGGAAAACGTGCTCAGTATCAGCCTCGAAATCTGTGCAAACTCAGCAATACATATCAGCATTTATTGCTGTACCTTCCCTTGGAAAACGTGCCCAGAAACTGCCTCAAAATCTGTGCAAACTCAGCAATAAATATCAACATTTATTGCTGTACCTTCCCTTGGAAAACGTGCCCAGAAACTGCCTTGAAATCTGTGCAAACTCGGCAATAAATATCAGCATTTATTGCTGTACCTTCCCTTGGAAAACGTGCCCAGAAACTGCCTCGAAATCTGTACAAACTCAGCAGTACGGCCCAGCATTAATGGTGGCTGTACCTTTCTTTGGTTTTCATGCCCTAGACTCCTTGGAAATCGTGCCCTTCATGCATCTTCCACTTCTCTCTTTTCTCCAAGCTGCTCCTTGGAACTCAAGCCTCTTCAAGTTGTTCTCACTTGAATGTGTGCCAAAAAATGAAATCTCATGTACTTTATTTACCCTATTAGGGTTATTCTCATGACTTTTCACCTTCTACGGTCGAG
>LPNX010494942.1:912111-954511 GCA_001517045.1 Pseudotsuga menziesii
GCATTTATTGTTGTACCCTCCCTTGGAAAACGTGCCCAGAAACTGCCTCGAAATCTGTGCAAACTCAACAATAAATATCAGCATTTATTGCTGTACCTTCCCTTGGAAAACGTGCCCAGAAACTGCCTCGAAATCTGTGCAAAAACGTGCCCAGAAACTACCTCGAAATCTGTGCAAACTCAGCAATAAATATCAGCATTTATTGCTGTACCTTCCCTTGGAAAACGTGCCCAGAAACTGCCTCGAAATCTGTGCAAACTCAGCAGTACGTCCCAGCATTAATGGTGGCTGTACCTTTCTTTGGTTTTCATGCCCTAGACTCCTTGGAAATCATGCCCTTCATGCATCTTCCACTTCTCTCTTCTCTCCAAGCTGCTCCTTGGAACTCGAGCCTCTTCAAGCTGTTCTCACTTGAATGTGTGCCAAAAAATGAAATCTCATGTACTTTATTTACCCTATTAGGGTTATTCTCATGACTTTTCACGTTCTACGGTCGAGATTAGATCTTGGCCAAGAGATCTATGGCTGGGATCTAATCTCTCATTCACTTAAATCTCCTAAGTGAACTTTATAACAAATTTTTACTTTTTGAAAAGTCACATCACCCTAAATATTTAAAAGTACACTTTATGACTTAAAGTCACTTTAAAAACATAATAAAGTGAAACTCACTTTTAAAACATAAAGTCACATCAAAAAGGTACTTTAATAAAAAACACATTTACTAAAGTCACTTAATGAATATAAATGAGACTCCATAGTTAATCACCCCTGCACCTAGGCACCTGATGCAAGAGTGCCACCGAGCTATCAAAAACTAACATTGGTAACCCTAAAGACCCTATGTTACAAAGGTGCATTGTCCTGAACAACACTTAGACATTTTATTTTGGAAAAAATCGCATAAAACAAAATCCGGAAATCACTTCTATTGATTTATCATCATGCGGTCATCCCTTACGTTCAATTTACAACAAAAGATGTGAAAAATATTTATTTTGCAAGCTTCCAACATCTTTCCCATGACTACATTTGTAAAACATCTTACCTCCTTTGGCTTCAAAATGCAATACCATTCCCATGCACCAGCCCCAAGCAATGAAAGTGCAAATGCCATCATCAAGGCATCCTCATCAACAATGTTGAGGTTACAATAAACTCCATGAATGATAGAATATGTTGTGAAACCACAGAAGGAGTCCCACAAAATTTTGGAAGATGATTTGACCATATTTCACTTGGAAATTGATGTGGATATGAAATATCCCAAATCCCGATATTTTCTATTTCTAAGCAAAAAGGCTGATGCAACTGGGCATGCAAACTGCCATGCAAAAATCCCTATTTTATAGAAAAAATTAGGGTTAGGGTTTGTGAGATAGAATGAACACTTACCACTGATAAGCCGGTGAAACTGCTTCGGATAAAGTATGCAAGCCCCGAGAACTGGATCAGAGATGGGCAGACCTCTTCTGCTCCCAGTGAACCCCCAGCAGCAAGAACCCCAGTCAGAAAAGGGTGACGCTATCAGTGAAGGAGGTGTCCGATGAAGCTGCTGATTTGCAGGACTGGTAGCCTTCCCGTGTCGGAGAGAATGCCTGATACAAGAGTGATTTCTGAGTCCTCTAGGCAGGATAGCGACTTGCTTCTGAGAGACAGCTGCTCACGCCCCTGGAATCCCAAAACTGCTGATAACTGTTCCGGATGAGCACGGATGGATCTGGTAATCATCGGGTGCCGGAGTATGATGCTGATGATGAGAATGGTGCCTGAGTTTCGGAAGGAAACTGAGATCTGAAGGCCCGACAGCTGATTAGGGCTTTCTGGCTGAAAACCCCCCCTTTACGGCTGCACACGTGTCCCTGCAACGATCTATACCATATGCTAGATAACTGATGAATGAATGAAGAACAAGTGGTGAACCTGTATGGCTTACCCTGAATAAGACTAGGACAGATGTTTCACTGCCGAAATCCCGTTAGCTAAAGGCTCCGTCTCCAACCCCAACTGCTGTGCGGCATGCTGTGCTGCTATCCAAGAGCTCCCAAAAATAATCATAATCCAAAAAGTGAAGTCTCCTTTTGCTTTATCCTTTATTTATAATGTTCAACTGCGAAAACCCTAATCTCTGACCTAATTAGATCACTTTATCTTCTAATTTGACGTTGACTTGCATGCATGCGGATGGAGACTTAAAGAGTGCATGCATCATTAAATAATGCTGGGATGACATGCACGAAGGTGGCCTTTGGCCCCAGTGGCCCTTCTTGACCTAATGATGATGCCCTAGATCTTCTATGGATGGCATCAGTCCTTAGCTGATCCCCTAGCTGTCAGTAACCGCTCGAACCCACAGGAATCACATAGGTTAACGGTTTTGGGCCTCAAGGCCTAATTGGAAGGGGACATTACAGTCCTCCCCGCTTGAGATTGCTTGTCCTCAAGCAACTTCAAACTGGGACGCTGCAATACCTATTCACCTTCTCAGGTGGCATCCTCTGGCAGTAGTTCCTTCCATTGAACCAAGTATTCTCTGATTATCCTGTTCCTGAGCTTACTCTCTCTAGTCTGTATGATCCGCTCGGGAATCAGTATCAGCAGTCCCTCATCATCTAAAGGAGGCAATTCGGTGGATGGAGCAATGTGTTGCCCAAGGGTCTTCTTCAGATTAGATACATGGAACACATTGTGAATTTTGCTTTCCGGTGGAAGTTCTAGTTCATATGCCGCCTCTCCCACTTTCCTGATTATTCTATATGGTCCATAGAAGCGGGGTTTTAACTTCTCTGCTCCTTTCTTCTTAAGTGAGGACTGTCTGTAAGGCTGGAGCCTTAAGTACACTAAATCCCCTACCTCAAAGCTCCGCTCAATCCTATGTCTGTCGGCATACAACTTCTGTTGATTCTGGGCTATTTGTAAATTCTCCTTCAGTATTTTCAGAATGTCCTGACTGTCCTGTATCCAATCCTTAGCCTTAGGAGCCCTACTATCTCCAAATGCCAAATCTGCATAGTACAAGGCCTCGTAACCATATAATGCCTTAAAAGGAGTCATCCTAATAGACATGTGATAGGTAGTATTGTAGCAATACTCTCCTAGGTGTAGCCATTTGATCCAGGTTCGTTGCTGCCCTGCTACATAGTTCCTTAAATACCCTTCAATCCACTTGTTGACTATTTCTGTTTGCCCGTCACTTTGGGGATGATAACTCATACTAGTAGCCAGTTCGGTCCCCACCAATCTGAACAGCTCCTGCCAGAAGGCACCTGTGAATCTGCTATCTCGATCATTGACAATGGTCTTAGGTAAACCGTGTAACCTAAAGACCTCCCTGAAGAATAACTCAGCTACTTGAGCTGCCGAGTAGTCTAATGATATCGAGAAGAAATTTGCAAACTTGGTCAGTCTGTCAACTACTACATATAAACAATCTCGCCCTTGGACCTTGGGCAAGCCTGAAATAAAGCCCATGGAGATGCTCTCCCACTTCTGTTCTGGAATTGGCAGTGGCTGGAGTAACCCTGCTGGATGGGTGTTCTCAATCTTGTTCTGTTGACAGATGCTACATTCCCGAACATGCTACATAATCTCCCCCTTGAGGCTCTTCCATGAGAACCTCTCTGTGATCTACCTGTAGGTCTTTAAGAAACCTTGATGCCTTGATAAAGGAGAATCATGGGTTGCCTGAATGATCTTTTTCCTCAATGTGGATTCTGGAACGAGGTATATCCTGTCTTTGTAATAGATGATGTCATCCACCATCATGTACCTGTCATTCTGAATTTGCCCGTCCAATAATTCGCAAGCGAATTTATTTTTTGGAGTATTCCACTAAGAGAAGTGCCCTCCAATCCGTGGATATACTACTGAGAGATAATGGGGCTGGACGCCTGGATAATGCATTAGCTACTACATTAGTCTTACCTTTCACATACTCGATCTCGAAATCATAGGCTTGTACCTTGCTGACCCATTTTTGCTGTCACTCATTCAGTTCCTTCTGCTCCAGGAAATACTTGAGGCTGTTATGATTGGTTTTGATTTTGAACTTACTGCCCACCAGGCACTGTCTGAATTTTGTGAGAGCATGCAAGATGGCCAGCATCTCCTTGTCATATATGGAGTAATGGCGCTCGTAGTTCTTCAGTTTACGGCTCTCAAATGCAATAGGGTGATGATTCTGCATCAACACTGCTCCTAACCCTTCCCCTGAGGCATCACATTCTACCACAAAAGGTTGTGAGAAGTCTGGTAATGCTAGAACTGGACAAGAACTCATAATAACCTTCATCTCCTCGAAAGTTTTCTGTGCTAAGTCTGTCCAAGTGAACGCTCCTTTCTTGGTGAGATTTGTGAGGGGTGCTGCAAATTGGGAGAATCCCTTAACGTACCGACGGTAATAAGTGCACAGACCTAGGAACCCTCTCAACTCTGTAACTGTTTTTGGCGCAGGCCAATCTCTGATAGCTCGAATTTTCTCCATGTCAACCGGTACTCCTTCTGCATTGATTACGTGTCCTAAGTAAAGCATTTCCTTCATGCCAAACTCACACTTGGACATTTTTGCATATAGCGAACGCTCTTCTAAAATACTCAATGTTTCGTCCAGGTGTTTTAGATGTTCTTCCCAGGTTTTGCTGTAAATCAGGATGTCATCAAAGAATACAAGCAAAAACTTACGTAGCTGTGCTATGAAGGTGTGGTTCATGCATGACTGGAAAGTGGCCGAAGCATTGGTAAGTCCGAAGGGCATGACCAAAAATTCATAGTGACCATAATGACAGCGGAAAGTTGTTTTGGAGATGTCCTGGTCCCTTACCCTGATCTGATGGTACCCCGAGCGAAGATCAATCTTGGAGAAGTATTGAGCTCCCCGAAGCTCATCCATGAATTCGTCAATTCTGGGAATTGGATACCTGTTCTTAATGGTCTTTTTGTTAAGTGCTCGATAATCGATGCACATTCGCAGTGTACCATCCTTCTTCTTGACCAGTACTACTAAGGATGCAAAGGAGCTAGAACTGGGCCGAATATATCCAAGCTCCAATAATTCTTTGATGGTTTTCTCAATCTCATCCTTGTACCTTTTGGGATGCCGGTAAGGAGTGGTGATGACTGCTTGTGTTCCCTCCTCTAGCTCGATGATGTGTTCAAAACCTCGGTCTGGTGGTCTACCTGATGGAAGGTCCTAAAAAACCTTTTCATGTTTCTGTAGCAAGGCTTGAATGTCACTTGGGTGTTGTGTGTTGGTCTCTGGGGGTTTCCTGAAGGTGACCAAACATTCTGCAGCCCATTCTATATCATCCTGTCGGAGCACTGCCTCCATTCTCTGTGATGAGACCGGTTTTGGGGGATAAGTGTTCATGCCCCTCAAAACTACCATTTTGCCATCTGACCCCTGGAACTCCATTTCCATTGCCCTGTAGTTTGTAGTGTATTTCTCTATAGAATAAAGCCATTGAACACCCAATACCACATGAGTATTTGCTACATCCACTACATAGAAAGAGTCTGTCATCTGATAGTTACCTAAGGCAACATTCAGTTTTGGGATCCAGTAGTTGCACTCCATGCTGGAGTTCCTGGCTACTGTTACAGTGAATCCTTCGAACTTCTCGGTCTGAATACCTCTCTTGGCTACCCAAACGGAGTCAATGAAATTGTGGGTGGCTCCCCCATCAATCAATACTCCTACTCTGTGACCCTGTACTACTCCCCTGACCCTGAGAGTATGGAATCTTGGTACTCCAGATAATGTAGCAATGACTCCCTCCAGTGTATCACCCTGGTGTGAATCCTCTTCTGTGGCCTCCTGCTCATCGTCGTCCTCATCACTGTCTGAATACACCTCAATGTAGTTAGCCTTCGCCTTCCCTGCACACCTGTGTCCTGGTACCCATGGTTCCTGACAGGTGAAGCATAGCTTCTTCCTTCTCAAGTCTTTCCTAGTGTCCTCATCTAACCAAGTTTTCTTGGGCCTGTCCTGTTGGAAAGGTTTCCTGTCCTTGTCCCTAACAAGAAAATTGGTTTTCAGTGGGAATTTGTTTTTGGGGACTGAATCATGAAGATCTCTTGCTCTGCTAATGGCATCCTGCAGAGTGATGGGTTTGTAGGCTTTCACCCATCCCCGTAGTGGCTCTGTGAGGGCCTTAGTAAATAACATGGTCAATCTGCTCTCTGACACATCTGTTACCATAACGGCTAACCTCTGAAATTCTGAAATGAAAGCTTCTGCACTACCGGTCTGCTTGAGTTGAGCCAACTCCCTGAAATGTATCTCTGGATCTTTCCTGTCAAACCTCTCTATGAGCTTCTGAGTGAACTCACCGTAGGAATGTATGGTGTTGTGACCCAATGTCACCAATCCGTGGTACCACCACTCGTGAGCTTCTCCGTCTAGGTGAAGTGTAGCCAATTTAATGGTGTCTGTCTCTGTCATGGGGTTGAGTTGGAAATAGGTATCCAACTTCTGAACCCATATCCTCGCTGATCCTTCGCGAGTCCCATCAAAGTTTGGGATGGTCAACCTGCCCAAGGTCTTCTGCAACTCATAGTTGTGATTGAAACCCTTGTTGAAATTCCTGGGCCTGTTCCTGCTCTTCATGTTGCAGAAATCTGAAAAAGACATGGCAGCATGAAACTCATCCCCTAAGTCTCTATACTCCTGTAGATAAGCCCCAAAAGGCTCGCTAGGTTCTACCTGCATGACCGGGCCCCCTACTGTATCTGCCAAGAAGTGAGGCATGGTAGGCCTAATAGAAGGTATGATGTATATATGCGGAGTATTCTGAATGTTAGCGTACGCTACCTTTCCACTGCTGCTTGTAGATCCCCAATCTACTGGTGAGGGAGGTGTACTGTTGAGACCTGTTTCTGGTTTCGAGGATAATCTATTGATTGCATTGAGGACATCTTTTTGTCCTTTGGCTAAGTCTTGCAATGTAGAGACCAAGCTGCGAAACTCCATTCGATCCTCTTCTTCTCCCGTTCCTTTTCCCCTATCCGAATGTATACCTGTTTGTTCCATGTCTGAGTTGGTATCTTCTAGTTGGATATCTTCAAATTCTTCTGTGTATCTACTCTTCCTCCTCCTATAAGTTACAAAAGGATCTCCTTCTGTATTCATCTACTTTTCATTTCTTAAGCCCACAGCTAGCCAAGAAAACAGCTCTGATACCACTGAAATATCCCAAATCCCGATATTTTCTATTTCTAAGCAAAAAGGCTGATGCAACTGGGCATGCAAACTGCCATGCAAAAATCCCTATTTTATAGGAAAAATTAGGGTTAGGGTTTGTGAGATAGAATGAACACTTACCACTGATAAGCCGGTGAAACTGCTTCGGATAAAGTATGCAAGCCCCGAGAACTGGATCGGAGATGGGCATACCTCTTCTGCTCCCAGTGAACCCCCAGCAGCAAGAACCCCAGCCAAAAAAGGGTGACGCTATCAGTGAAGGAGGTGTCCGATGAAGCTGCCGATTTGCAGGACTGGTAGCCTTCCCGTGCCGGAGAGAATGCCTGATACAAGAGTGATTTCTGAGTCCTCTAGGCAAGATAGCAACTTGCTTCTGAGAGACAGCTGCTCACGCCCCTGGAATCCCGAAATTGCTGATAACTGTTCCAGATGAGCACGGATGGATCTGATAATCACCGAGTGCCGGAGTATGATGCTGATGATGAGAATGGTGCCTGAGTTTCGGAAGGAAACTAAGATCTGAAGGCCCCACAGCTGATTAGGGCTTTCCGGCTGAAAACCCCCCCTTTACGGCTGCACACGTGTCCCTGCAACGATCTATACCATATGCTAGATAACTGATGAATGAATGAAGAACAAGTGGTGAACCTGTATGGCTTACCCTGAATAATACTAGGACAGATGTTTCACTGCCGAAATCCCGTTAGCTAAAGACTCCATCTCCAACCCCAACTGCTGTACTGCTATCCAAGAGCTCCCAAAAATAATCATAATCCAAAAAGTGAAGTCTCCTTTTGCTTTATCCTTTATTTATAATGTTCAACTGCGAAAACCCTAATCTTTGACCTAATTAGGTCACTTTATCTTCTAATTTGACGTTGACTTGCATGCATGCATGCGGATGGAGACTTAAAAAGTGCATGCATCATTAAATATGCTGGGATGACATGCACGAAGGTGGCCTTTGGCCCCAGTGGCCCTTCTTGACCTAATGATGATGCCCTAGATCTTCTATGGATGGCATCAGTCCTTAGCTGATCCCCTAGCTGTCAGTAACCGCTCGAACCCACAGGAATCACATAGGTTAGCGGTTTTGGGCCTCAAGGCCTAATTGGAAGGGGACATTACAAGATACCCCAAAACATATGAGAAATCCAAAGGTCTAAGACAATCTTCAATAATATTTCCTTCTTTGCACAAAGACATACTTTTCTCTTCAAAACTTCAAACTTATAAGCTGTTGCTTTTGAAATCTGGAAATAACATACCTCATACCAATACATATGTGTGGAGTTGCCAAGGTGAACTTGGATATGACTTTAAGCATTGCTTGCTTCACCCCTACAAGAAACCAATCATGGCAATATGCAAGGAGCAAAGGCTTCGTCCCTTCATGGAGTTTCCATATGAAAAAAGAAATATGCAATAATAACCTCCCACAAAATATCTTGAAGCATGAACTCCGAATTTTGGAGGAAAGCGTTTTATTCTCAACAATGGCGCCAAAATGTTACAGCATGAACTAGCAAGAATAGTTACAGCCCCAAAAAACAAGGCTAGCCCAAATAAAACCTAGAGGTGTTATCACTATCACCTCTCTGCACTTCTTGTTGGCTCTTCCCCTATTGAAGTTTTGGGTTAGAATAGGGTTTTTCAAAAATTAACAACTTTGCACATCACTTAAGTCAAATACTTAGACGAAGTAAAGGTACAACAATCGTAACATAAGATAACTTTCAAGATGCAGAACAATACAACAGTAACACTGAACAAAATTCCAACATAGTGCTAGATGCAAACTATTGAATTATTGTAACTTCTAAGTGTATTTACTTATTGTACCCCGATGTTCCTATCGAGAGAATCATTTGTATTTCATTATACCCCGATGTTTCTATCAGGAGAATTACTAAGAGTCATGAGGAAAAACCCTCTGTTGTAAGTCGGGTCATTAGCACCCTCATTAATATAATATTAAATTGTTTGAGTCCTCCTAGACAAGTCGGCCCGGTCAATTTTAGTGGGGTCGAATTTGGTGGAGTGAAATGTCAAGTGAACGAAAGAATATAAATAGAAGTGAGGCGCTCTTCATTTCAACACACAAACAAACAGTCAGTCGCTTGTGTAGCGCAAGAGAGAGAGTCTTATCTGCAAGGAGGAGAAGGACAAGTATGAAGTCTTATCTTTTATCTTTTATATCATCTATATTGAGGAAGCTTTTTGCTGGGTTTTTCCCTTTAGGGTTTTCCCAGGATAAATCAGTGTTGATCTTCTGATACTGTTTCTTTCAATGATCCTGTCTATATGCTTTTGTTGTGAAATTGAAATTGAATGCTGATAATCTAGCTTAGCATATGGAATCTTAACATGGTATCAAAGCTAACCTGAATACGACAGCTTTCAAAAGGTGAAAAAGCCCTCTCTCTCTCTCGACAAGAAATTAGGGTTTCGGGAAAATTTTGATTTTTGAAGATCTGATTGCATGGAAAGTTGCGCCCTCCTAGAGCGCATCTACTGAGCCTGAGATCGAGATTTTTGAGTGGGTAGATCTCCAGAAAAGTCAAACCCTAGGTTGACACTAGACCAGAAAACTGCAGAAATCCAATGAACCAGAAAACTGCCCTACAAAATCTCGCAAGTCCAATTTGAAAGGTGAAGACTTGAGATCTCCAGAAACCAAGCACACCAGTCAACTCGCCTCAGTCAAGCACATCTCCTGGTAAGATCAGTTTCTCATTTTCCAGAATTTCATTTTTTTGTAATCCTCTGACGAGATGGCCCCAAGCACTAAGCTTGAACACAAACTAGAAGGCATAGAGAATTACAGAGCATGGAAATACAGAATAGGCCTCATCCTCAAGGAGAATGATCTTGAGAAATATATCAAGGATGAAGTTGCAGAACCCGTTGAGGTTGAAGCTAAGGAGAAGCACAAGAAGGCTCTGATTAGGGAAAAAAGGATTATTGTTGATTCTATCAAGGATCACTTGATCCCTTAAGTGTCATCCAAGAAGACTCCGAAAGAAATGTATGATGCCCTAGCAAGGATGTATGAAGTGTTGAAATATTGTAACTTCGAAGAATATTCTATATGTATCTTTTGTGGTCCCCGATGGTCCTACCGGGAGAACCACTTGTATTACTTTGTACCCCGATTATTCTAATTGGAAGAACTAATAAGAGTCATGAGGAAATACCCTCTAATTGTAAAGGTGGGTCATTAGCACCCTAGTGTGGTTCCTTGAGCCTACATGTGTAACTCGAGCCTACATGATTAACTCGAGCCTACATGTAGAAATGAATAATTAAAGTGAACAGATGAATATAAATAGAGGTGTCCTCATTTGAAGCACACACTCTCACTTGTGTAGCGCATTAGTGGAGAGAGAGAAGTAGCTGGAGAAGGAGGAGGATCAGGCTTTGATCTCCTTGTTGGTTTTATCTTTTACATTTTGGGGCATCTATATTGAGGAAGCTTTTGCTGAGTTTTTTCCCTTTAAGGTTTTTCCAGGATAAATCTTTGTGTTTTTTTTATATGGTTGTGCTTGTCTATCTTTCAGTTATCCTGTTTATATGCTTTTGTTATGAAAATGAAATGAAATACTTATGATCTAGCTTAGCATATGAAAATTTAACATGGTATCAGAGCCACCCTGAAAGAAGACATTGTGCAACTACAAAATCTAGGGCTTCTTACTTTTTGGTTCTCTCTCCAAAGAAGGCTAGGCTGACTCTCCATTGAAGGGCGCATCTTTCTGTCGAAGCGGAATTCGATTCAGAGCATTTTCAGTTTTTCGGTGCAGGAAATTAGGGCTTCTTGCAGAAGAAGAATTTTTGAGTGAGCCTGGCATAGGATTGCTCTCCTCATCAAAATCAAAGTTTAGAGACCTGGATCAAGATTTTTGGTTGGGTGAAACTCCGGGAAAGTCAAACCCTAGTTTGACCCTGAGCTAGAAAAACCTTAAATACTAAAACTGCTACGTTTTGGTACATTCGCTATATCCCGATATTGGCGAAGGTTCAGGAGCTGAAAATTGCAGAGGCGGAAGATAAAATCCTGATGTACAGTGTCCAAAATTTAGGCTCAGATTCGCTATATTCTGGGAGATATGATCCCTCCAAGTTAGGGTTCCAGCCTCTTTCAGAATTCATCCCTAAACATGACACATGGGGAGAATTGCTATAGCTTGGGCTACAGAGGTCCAAATGGAATTCCTGAAGATGTTCCAGAAAGAGCACGGACTGTAATTTCTATGGTCCGAAGTTCAGAACCAGAAGATGAAACAGTGACACGTGGCAGGCCGTACAACTTCGCTGTTCTGAACAGTCTTGTAACAAGTCACCTTGGGAAAAGGATCATAAATCCCAATTGGTGAAACCAATTCTGATGAAACCTGTGGTGTTGGATCAGGGCCATGCGAGGTTACCTCAGTGCGAAATTTTAGACACAGAGCAGTAGTAATTTCGGAGATATCACAGAAACAGTGACAGGCATTTCTGCAGAAGAAATTGGAAAACTAGGGCTTCCTGTTTCGGGAGTTTCCCTCCACTATTTTCAGAAAAGGAGTACATTAGAGAGCTCCATTTGAAGAGATCTATATTTCTATCCGATCAGATCTGAAAGATTCCAAGTTTTGAAAATTAGGGTTTCTTTGACAAACCCTAGATTAGCCAGCTCCGAAAGCAGGACGGACACCTCAAATTGGTAAGATCTAATCTTTTGCTATTTGCATTTGAGGTTCTCATTTCAATGTGATCTATCACATCAGCTTGATGATAAGCTTGGTAAAGTTGACAACTTCCAAGCATGGAAGTATTTTATCTCTCTGAAGAAAATGAATTGGACACCTACATGAGTAGAGAGGTTCCAGTTCTAGAGGGAGATGAGGCTCAAAGCCTTACACCAGAAGAACTTGGTCAAGGCCAAGAAGATCATTGTTGATTCAGTCACGGATCAACTTGTACCACAAGTGTCTTCCCTAAAGACATCGAAGATGGTTGATTCCTTGACCAAGCTATTTGAAGGGAAGAACATATATCAGAAACTAGTTGAAGAATGTGAAGATCCAGAATGCAAAGACCATATAGTCATACTTTACAAGGGTCTCTCAAATTAGAGAAGAACTTGAAGTGGTAGAAGAAGAAGTGGAGAATGCAGAAGTGGTGATAGCCACCTTGAATGGTCTCCCAGAATCATAGAATTCATTCATTCAAGGAATGTGTGCCAGAAGGAAGTGATTACTTTCAACAGACTCTGGGAAGAAGAAGAAGCTCGTCTCATAAGAAGAGAAGAAGAAAGATGGGAGCAATTGAAGATCAAGCTCTCACCATTTAAAGAAGATCCCTCAAGCGATGAGGAATATGAAGAACTCAATTCTTGAAGAACCTCTTATCCATCTTATCATTTGGATAAGAAATGATGATGTCATGAATGGAAAAGATGATGAAGTAGAAGGATCAAGAAGGAGTCTACCCACGAAACGAATAAAAGATTAGTATTCAATTGTCATTTCATGATATTGTTTTGTTATGCATTTGATTGTATTCAATTGATGGGTTATGCATGATAGGTTAGTTGCATTAATGGCAGTATACTACTAATATGCAAGTGATGGGTAAGTAGCTCATGATGCTATACAACTCTCCATTACTACTTATCTAGAATGAAACCTCTTTGCTAACATATTGGATTAGTGCACAATCTCAATGATGTCATGGTAGAAATGGAAGGCATCTAGAAAGTTTCCGTGAGAAATGGATGAATGTTGTATTGGCTAAACAGTTGCATGATGCATAAGAATTTGTCATTATGTATATGTTCTATGAAATGGTTCTAACCATGCTACTGGTGCATTTGAATTGTAGGAAAGGTCTTGTACAACCGCCTACAAGAAAAGAAGGATGAGACTTGTTCAGAAGAACAAGTGATGACAATTCAATAAACATGAATCTGAGGCTCCCAGGTTCAGAGACATCATGACGAAGGAAAGAGCTTCAGAGAGCGGTAGATCCACCTCGAAGAATGAAGACCACCATGGCTATGAAAGAAGCTATGATCAAAGAGTAACAATTGATCATGAGGAATGATGTATTCGATATGGTTTCGAGACATAAAGGGAAGTACATAGTAGCTTCCATATGGATCTACAAGAACAAGTGTACAAAGCAAGGTTCGTGATTTGCCTCAGAAAGAATAGACAATGACATGACATACTCTATTGACAAGTATATATCAAGCATAGAACCACTTGTACAGAATGAAGAAGGAAGATGATACTCCACTTCAGGGGGAGTGACTACAGAAGATATCTGAGTTCGACATGATACGACATGATGGATTGATACTTTACCAAGAGTAAAGTGGGTTCCAACCTTCAAGGTTGAATGCAGAAGACTAGGATATGTTGATGACCTGACAAGACGAACTCATGAAAGATGTCATGATGAAAGAATACTAGAATGATGTTTGGGATATAGTACTCAAAACAAAAAGCAAGAATGTGGTATCTTCCAAATGAATTTGCAAGATAAATTATGTTGTTGATAGAAGTAAGGAAAGACTTGTGGCTAGAGGTTTCTATCAGAAAGAGGGTATTAATTCTGAAGAGACACTTACTCCAGGAAGCAAGGTACACTTCCTTCAGAACTATCATGGTAGTTTCTTCCATGATGAAGTAAAGACAAGCCTTCCTTAATGGTATGATTGAGAAAGAGTTTTTCATCGAATAGTCACAAGGATTTGAAGTTGAAGACAGATGGACTCACATATGCAAGATGAAAAAGGCCTTCTATGGCCTGAAGCAAGCTCCCAGAGCTTGGTATGGAAGAATAGATAGTTTCCTGTCGAACATGGGCTTTACCAAGAGTAAAGCTGATCCTAACCTTTATCTCAAGGTTGTAGAAGATGAACCTGTCATCATGCTATTATATGTGGATGACTTATTCAAGACAAGGAATGAGAAATAGATCATGGAAAGCAAGAAAAAACTAGCAAAAGAATTTGAGATGAAAGACCTTGGGTTAATGCATTATTTTCTAGGTCTGGAAGTATGGAAAAGTTCAGAAGGAATCTTTCTCAACCAGGGAAAGTATGCGATAGAGATATCGAAGAGATTCAATATGTTGGAATGCAAAGTCATGGCCACACCCATGGACTCCAACCTGAAGCTGTTAGCTGATGACTCATCAAAGTTAGTGGATGTGACTCATTGATGTACTTAACAAATACCAGACCAGACATTTGTTTTGCTGTGAACACCTTAAGTCAATAGCTTGTTCAACCAAGACAGGTTCACCTAGTAGCTGCAAAACATGTGATGAGATATCTGAAAGGGACTATAGACTTTGGTCTATACTATGATGGTAGCCATGAGTATAGATTGTATGGCTACACAGATGCAGATTGGGCTGGAAGTATCTCAAACAGGAAAAGCACATCAGGTAGATGCTTTTGTTTGGAGTTTACTGTGAGTTCATGGTTTAGCAAGAAACAGTCCAGTGTTCCTCTTAGCACGGCTGAAGCAGAATACATAGCAGATTGCTCTGCTAAGTTGTGAAGTCATATGGCTTCAAAAGCTTATATCAGGTCTCTTTGACCTAAAGATGGATACTATAATGATTCTATGTGATAACCAGAGTTGTGATGACAGAGAACCCTATGTTCCATCGTAACACATAGAAATCCAGTATTTCTACATACGAGATAACATGCAGATGATGATGTTTCAGTATTCCCATACTGAAGATATAGATGATGTTTCAGTGTTTACATACTATAGATGCAGATGATGGTGATTCCGTATTTCTATATTGAATATAGAGATGATGATGCTTTCAGTATTTCTATACTAAAGATATAGATGATGATGCTTTCAGTATTCACATACTGGAGATATAGATGGTGATAGTTCAGCATTCACATACTGAAGATGTAGATGATGATGGTTTAGATGATGATGTGTTGACGAAGCCTCTATCTCGAGTAAAGTTCGAACACTTTCGAGACAAGCTTGGTGTTGTTCGGAAAGACCTTCCTCGAAAGGGGGAGTAGTGATGTTGCAATGGGATTGTATCATCCCTGGGCACTTGCCCTAAAGTGATCCGGAGACCTCGGTCTTCGAGAATGAAGAGGGATTGTATCATCCCGGGACATATGTCCATAATGGATATGTAGTGGGATTGTATCATCCCTGGGCATCTGCTCTAAAGTGATCCGATGAACTTCGGTCATCGAGAATGTGGCAGGATTGTATCATCCTTGAACTTCGGTTCAGAACGGATCCGGTGAACTTCGGTCATCGAGAAGGTGGCAGGATTGTATCATCCTTGAACTTCGGTTCAGAACGGATCCGGTGAACATCGGTCATCGAGAAGGTGGCAGGATTGTATCATCCTTGGACTTCGGTTCAGAACGGATCCGGTGAACTTTGGTCATCGAGAAGGTGGTAGGATTGCATCATCCCTGGACTTTAAGTCCAAAAGAGATCCAAAGACTTCTTTGTCTTTGTACTGTGATTTGCAGGTTGTTGCTGATGATGATGATGTTTCTAATTGAAAGATTAGAGTGTGACGATGATGATGTTTCTGATTGAAAGATCAGAGTGTGATGATGATGATATCTTGATGATGACTTGATGATGATGTTTTTGATCGAAAGATCAGAGTATGTTTATGATGATGTTTTTGATGATGATGTTTCTGATCGAAAGATTAGAGTGTTTTGATGATGATGTTTTTCGATCGAAAGATCAGAGTATGATGATGATGATGTTGCTGATCGAAGCGGTCAAAGTTGTTGTTGATCGAAGCAGTCAAAGTATTGATGATGCTGAAGACTAAAGATTGAAGATGAAGACTACATGATGTTGAAAAGCTTCCAATGATTTATAGATGTGTTACCCTGATGATGTTGATGATGTCCTCTATTTCTCTCCTATCATTGTTGTTGTTGATGTTGTTGTAGAATACCCTTCTCGTTAAGGGGGAGTGTTGAAATATTGTAACTTCGAAGAATATTCTATATGTATCTTTTGTGGTCCCCGATGGTCCTACCGGGAGAACCACTTGTATTACTTTGTACCTCGATTATTCTAATTGGAAGAACTAATAAGAGTCATGAGGTAGTCCCCTCTAATTGTAAAGGTGGGTCATTAGCACCCCAGTGTGGTTACTTGACCCTACATGTGTAACTCGAGCCTACATGATTAACTTGAGCCTACATGTCGGAATGAATAATTAAAGCGAACGGATGAATATAAATAGAGGTGTGGCGCTCCTCATTTGAAGCACACACTCTCACTTGTGTAGCGCATTAGTGGAGAGAGAGAAGTAGCTGGAGAAGGAGGAGGATCAGGCTTTGATCTCCTTGTTGGTTTTATTTTTTACATTTTGGGGCATCTATATTGAGGAAGCTTTTGCTGGGTTTTTTCCCTTTAGGGTTTTCCCAAGATAAATCTTTGTGTTTTTTTTGTATGATTATGCTTGTCTATCTTTCAGTGATCCCGTTTATATGCTTTTGTTATGAAAATGAAATGAAATACTTATGATCTAACTTAGCATATCAAAATTTAACATGAAGGAAGAAACATCAACAGAAAGATGAATCTAAGAGCGCAATTGAAGAGAACCAAGATGAGTCACGGAGAATCCATCCAAGACTATTTCACAAGGGTTTCCAAGTTCAAGGAACAACTAGAAGCCATTGGAGACACCCTTGATGAAGATGAGTTGGTTATAACTACTCTCAATGGTCTCACTAGACCCTGGGATTCATACATCCAAATGATGTGTGCCACAAAGGAAAGCCTAAAGTTTGATACTATATGGGAAGACTGTGTTCAAGAGGAGGCTAGAGTGGCCAATAGAGAATCGCTACTAAAGGAAGATGATCAAGCCCTAACCACCCATACCAAGAGAAGGAGTCAACCCAACTTCAAGAAGGGAAACCACAAGGAGTCTCAACCTCCCAAAAGGTTCCAAAGAACAAGAGAAAGTTTTCCAAAGAAGGACTACTCCAACATTCAGTGTTTTCATTGTGACAAGATAGGACACATTGCCATAAATTATCCTATCAAGAGAGAAGAATACAAGAAGAGGAACAATTACAAAAGACATCATGCACATCTAGCTGAAGATGAGGATTAAGA
Organism: Pseudotsuga menziesii; assembly: GCA_001517045.1. Lineage (NCBI taxonomy): Eukaryota > Viridiplantae > Streptophyta > Pinopsida > Pinales > Pinaceae > Pseudotsuga > Pseudotsuga menziesii. Next base: position 929,455 of record LPNX010494942.1, read on the forward strand.
AGAAGAAGAAGAAGGACCACAGAGAAAGCATGCAAAGGAAGAAGATGCCGAGGAGTATGTACTATTTTCTGCACTCTTTGGGTCTGTAACACCTGAAGAAGACACATGGCTTATTGATAGTGGTGCTTCAAAGCACATGTCGAGACAAAACAAAATTCTATCAAAACTTGAAGAAAGGAATTCTCCTCAGAAAGTATCTCTAGGAGATGACTATCAATATCCAATCAAAGGAATTGGTGAACCACGCTACAAGCTTGATTTAGGAATCCCCTGAAGATGAAGGAAGTTTTATATGTACCAGTCTAAAGAAGAATTAAATTTCTATCTCAGCTTTAGATAAGAAAGGATACACAATTGCATTCATAGATGGCCAAGTACTTGTGTGGCCTAAAGGAAAGACAATTGAAGATGTAGTTGTCATCGGTGAAGAAGAAGGAGGCATGTATAAACTCAAGGGACATCAAGAAACAACCCTTGTTCATGAGACCACTAACCCTAGTGAACTATGGCATAGAAAGCTTGCCCACATCAATTACAAAGCACTACCTCATGTGAACAAAGTAGTGACGGGACTACCAGACCTGAAGATCAACCATGAAGGCATTTGCAAAGGATGTGCGAAAGGGAAGAATATCAAGAATCCATTTCCGAAGAGCGAAACAAAAACTAAAGGTACATTGGAATTGATTCATTCAGATGTATGTCATCCAATGTCTGCCACATCTTTGAGTGGTTTTGAATACTATATTACATTCATTAATGACTATTCAAGAAAGACATGGATATACTTCTTGAAAGCAAAGAATGAGGTGTTTGAGAAATTCAAGGAATTCAAAGCCTTGATAGAGAACCTTTCAGACAAAAAAAACAAGAAACAGGTTCATCTTCTATAACCTTGAAGTAAAGGTTAGGATCGACTTTACTCTTGGTAAAGTCCAAGCTCGTCAGGAAACTATCTATCCTTCCATACCAAGCTCTAGGAGCTTGCTTCAGACCATACAGAGCCTTCTTCAACTTGCATACGTGAGTCCGTTTGTCTTCAACTTCAAATTCTTGTGCTTGTTCTATGTATACTTCTTCCTCAATCACACCATTCAGGAAGGCTATCTTCACATCCATCTGGTGTAAGTCTCACTTCATCATGGATGCAAGTGCCATGATAGTTCTAATCGAAGTATACCATGCTACTGGTGCAAATGTTTCTTCATAATCAATTCCCTCTTTCTGAGAGAAACCTCTAGCCACAATCCTTGCCTTGTATTTCTCTATACTTCCATCAGCTGCATGTTTTATCTTGTAAATCCACTTGGAAGATACTACACTCTTTCCTTCTGGTTTGGGAACTATATTCCACACATCATTCTTCATTATTGACTGGTATTCTTCTGTCATTGCTTCTACGCATTCTTTCTTCTATACAGCTTCTTCATATTTTGTACGTTCTTGATCTACAAGATCACACATCAAAGTTACATAGTTGGAAAATGGTTTGGGCTTCTTGCTTATCCTTGTGGAGCCTTCAGGAGCTCCATATCTTTCTGCTTCTTGTATAATTTCTCTTGCCCAAGCAGGCTTTCTCTTCCGTGATATCTCCATCATAGGAGGTTCTTGTGGTTTCATCATATCATGATCTTCAGGTGCTTCATCTTCAGGGAGGAATGTAGCCTCTACATTTCTGGGAGGTGCATCTTCCTCATACACTTCTTCATGTTGACATTTTCTGGATCTCTTGAGAGCTGCTTCTTCATCGAATGTTACATCTCTACTGATTTCCATGTGATGGAATCCAGGAATGTAAATTCTGAATGCCTTGGATACTTCACAGTATCCAACAAATATTCCCTTCTTTCCGGAAGGGTCCAACTTGGTTCTTTTCTCTTTCGGTATGTGAACATATACTGGACAACTGATTATCTTGAGGTGACTTGCCTCAGGCTTCTTTCCTGTGAACATCTCTTCTGGAGTCTTGAATCCAAGAGCACTGTAAGATATTCTATTATGTACATAAACAGCAGTTCTTGTTGCTTCTTCCCATAGGTGCATTGGAAGATCTTGGTGATATATCATTGTCTTCACTACCTCCACGATCATTCTGTTCTTTCTTTCCGCAAAACCATTTTGTTGAGGATTGTAGGGAGTAGTTAGTTCCCTCTTGATTCCAGCATCTTTACAAAAGGCTTCAAATTCTTTTGAAGTATACTTTCTGCCATTGTCTGATCGGAGTGTCTTGATTCTTTTCTCTGAAAGATTCTCTATCAAGGCTTTGAATTCCTTGAATTTCTCAAACACCTCACTCTTTGCTTTCAAGAAGTATATCCATGTCTTTCTTGAATAGTCATCAATAAATGTAATATAGTATTCAAAACCACTCAAAGATGTGGAGGACATTGGACCACACACATCTGAATGAATCAATTCCAACATACCTTTAGTTTTTGTTTCACTCTTCGAAAATGGATTCTTGATATTCTTCCCTTTCGCATATCCTTTGCAAATCCCTTCATGGTTGATCTTCAAGTCTGGTAATCCCGTCACTACTTTGTTCACATGAGGTAGTGCTTTGTAATTGATGTGGGCAAGCCTTCTATGCCACAGTTCACTAGGGTTAGTGGACTCATGAACAAGGGTTGTTTTTAAATGTCCCTTGAGTTTATACAGGCCTCCTTCTTCACCGATGACAACTCCATCTTCAATTGACTTTCCTTTGGGCCACATGAGTACTTGGCCATCTATGAATGCAACTCTGAATCCTTTCTTATCTAAAGCTGAGATAGAAAGTAAATTCTTCTTTAGACCTAGTACATATAAGACTTCCTTCATCTTCAGGGGATTTCCTGAATCAAGCTTGTAGCTTGCTTCACTAATTCCTTTGATAGGATATTGATAGTCATCTCCTAGAGATACCTGAGGGGAGTTCTTTTCTTCAAGTTTTGATAGAGTTTTCTTTTGTCCCGTCATGTGCTTTGAAGCACCACTATCAATAAGCCAAGTGTCTTCTCCAGGTGTTACATACCCAGAGAGTGCAGAGAATAGTAAATACTATCCTGCATCTTCTTCTCTTGCTTGCTTTCTTTGAGGTCCTTCCTCTTCTTCTTCATCCTCATCTTCAGCTAGAAGTGCATGATGTCTTTTGCTGTTGTTGTTCCTCTTCTTGTATTCTTGTCTCTTCAAAGGACAATTTTTGGCAATGTGTTCTATCTTATCACAATGAAAACATTGAAAGCTGGAATAGTCCCTACTGGGGAGACTTTCTCTTGTTCTTTGGAACCTTCTAGGAGGTTGAGACTCCTTGTGGTTTCCCTTCTTGAAGTTGGGTTGACTTCTTCTTCTCTTGGTATGAGTGGCTAGGGCTTGATCATCTTCCTTCAGTAGAGCTTCTCTATTTGCCACTCTAGTCTCCTCTTGAATACAATCTTCCCATACAATATCAAACTTCATGCTTTCCTTCCTGGCACACATCATTTGGATGAATGACTCCCAAGGTCTAGTGAGACCATTGAGAGCAGTCATAACCAACTCATCTTCATCAAGTTTGTCTCCAATGGCTTCTAGTTGTTCCTTGAACTAGGAGACCCTTGTGAAGTAGTCCTGGATGGATTCTCCATGACTCATCTTGGTGCTCTATAATTGAGCTCTTAGATTCATCTTTCTGTTGATGTTTCTTCCTTCATACATTCTAGCTAGGGCATCATACATTTCTTTCATAGTCTTCTTGGAAGACACTTGAGGGATCAAGTGATCCTTGATAGAGTCAGCAATAATCCTTTGTGCCCCAATCAGATCCTTCTTGTGCTTCTCCTTAGCTTTAGCCTCTTCAGGTTCTGCAACTTCATCCTTGATATATTTTTCAAGATCATTCTCCTTGAGAATATGGCCAATTCTGTATTTCCATGCTCTGTAATTCTCTATGCCTTCTAGTTTGTCCTCAAGCTTGGTGCTTGGGGCCATCTCGTCAGGAAATCACAAAAAATTGAAATTCTGGAAAATGAGAAACTGATCTTACCAGGAGATGCGCTTGACTGAGGCGAGTTGACTGGTGTGCTTGGTTTCTGGAGATTTCAAGTCTTCACCTTTCAAATCTGACTTGCGAGATTCAGCACTGCAGCTTCTAGCAATTTTCTGGTTCTATAGTTTTCTGGTCCATAAGTCAAACTAGGGTTTGACTTTCCCAGAGATCTACTCCTTCAAAAACTTCGATCTCAAGCTCAAACGATGCGCTCTAGGAGGGCACAACTTTCCATGAAATCATTTCTTCAAAATTCAAAAATTTCCCGAAAACCTAATTTCTTGTCAGGAGGAGAGAGGGCTTTTTCACCTTGTGAAAACTGTCTTATTCAGGTTAGCTCTGATACCATGTTAAGATTCCATATGCTAAGCTAGATTATCAGCATTCAATTTAAATTTCATAACAAAAGCATATAGACAGGATCACTGAAAGAAACAATATCACAAGATCAACACAGATTTACCTTGGGAAAACCCTAAAGGGAAAAACCCAGCAAAAGCTTCCTCAATATAGATGATCAAAAGATAAAAGATAAAACCCCAGACTAATCCTTCTCCTCCTTGCAACTACATCTCTCTCTCTCTCTCTTATGCGCTACACAAGCGAGTGTGAGTGTGTTCAAATGAAAAGCACCTCACCTCTATTTATATTCTTCAGTTCACTTGACATTTCACTCAACCATGTTGGCCCCACTAAAATTGATTGGGCCGACTTCTCTAGGAGAACTCAAACAACTTAATATTATATTAATTAGGGTGCTAATGACTCGACTTACAACGGAGGGGATTTCCTCATGACTCTTAGTAATTCTCCCGATAGGAACATTAGGGCATAATGAAATACAAATGATTCCCCCAATAGGAACGTCACTGTACAATAAGTAAATACACTTCGAAGTTACAATAATTCAACAATGTAGAGGCTACATTCCCCCCTGAAGATGAAGCACCTGAAGATCATGATATGAAGGAACCACAAGAACCTCCTACGATGGAGATATCACGAAAGAGAAAGCCTGCTTGGGCAAGAGAAATTATACCAGAAACAGAAAGATATGAAGCTCCTGAAGGCTTCACAATGATAAGCAAGAAGCCCAAGCCATTTTCCAACTATGTAGCTTTGATGTGTGATCTTGTAGATCAAGAACCTACGAACTATGAAGTTGTACAAAAGAAATAATGGGTAGAAGCAATGACGAAAGAATACCAGTCAATAATGAAGAACGATGTTTGGGATATAGTTCCCAAACCAGATGACAAGAGTGTGGTATCTTCTAAGTGCATCTACAGGATAAAACATGCAGCTGAAGGAAGTATAGAGAAGTACAAGGCAAGATTTGTGGCTAGAGGTTTCTCTCAGAAAGAGAGAATTGATTAGAAGAAACATTTGCACCTGTAGCACGATATACTTTGATTAGAGCCATCATGGCACTTGCATCCATGATGAAGTGAGACTTACACTAGATGGATGTGAAGACATCCTTCCTGAACGGTGTGATTGAGGAAGAAGTATACATAGAACAGCCACAAGAAATTGAAGTTGAAGACAGACAGACTCATGTATGCAAGTTGAAGAAGGCCCTGTACGGTCTGAAGCAAGCTCCTAGAGCTTGGTATGGAAGGATAGATAGTTTCTGTACAAGCTTAGAATTTACCAAGAGTAAAGTCGATCCTAACCTTTATTTCAAGGTTATAGAAGATGAACCTGTCATACTATTACTGTATGTGGATGATCTATTTCTGACAGAGAATCAGAAACAGATTGTAGAATGCAAGAAGAAGCTTGCTGAAGAATTTGAGATGAAAGACCTTGGATTAATGCACTATTTCCTAGGTCTGGAGGTATGGCAGAACTCAAAAGGAATCTTTCTCAATCAAGGAAAGTATGCAGTGGAAATCTTGAAAAGATTTGATATGTTGAAATGTAAAGCCATGGCGAAACCCATGGATACCAACCTAAAGTTGCTGACTGATGAATCATCAGAATTGGTGGATGTGACTCAATACAGACAGATGATTGGTTCGTTGATGTATCTAACAAATACCAGACCAGACATTTGTTTTGCTGTGAACACCTTGAGTCAGTATCTAGTTCAACCTAGACGTGTTTACCTGATAACTGCAAAACATGTGATGAAATATCTAAAAGGGACTATAGACTTTGGTCTATACTATGATGGAAACCATGACTACAAATTGTATGGCTATACAGATGCAGATTGGGCTAGAAGTGTCTCAGACAGAAGAAGCACATCAGGTGGATGTTATAGTTTGGGGTCTGCTATGATTTCATGGTTTAGCAGGAAACTGTCCAGTGTTGTTCTTAGCACGGCTGAAGCAGAATACATAGCAGCTTGCTCTGCTAGTTGTGAAGCCATATGGCTTCGGAAGCTGATGTCAGTTTTATTTAACCTGGAGTTAGATACCACAGTGATTCTATGTAATAACGAGAAGGGAGCCATAAAGCTCTAGTATGTGAGTACCGATGAACAAGTTGCTGATGTGTTGATGAAGCCTCTGTCTCGAGTGAAGTTTGAATACTTTCGAGACAAGCTTGGTGTTGTTCGGAAAGACCTTCCCCAAATGGGGGAGCAATGATGTTGCAGTGGAATTGTATCATCCCTAGACACCTGTCCTAAAGTGATCCATAGATTTATGTCTCCGAGAAAAAAGCAGGATTGTATCGTCCCCGGACATTTGTCCTAAAGTGATCCAATGACCTTGGTCCTCAAGAATGTGGTAGGATTGCAACATCCTTGGACATAAGTCCTAAAGTTATAGGGAGTGATTATCCCATAAATGTATACAGTGACTTCGGTCGTCGTTAAAGTCTCCAGGTACTCTGCCCACAACCTAACTGTTATACCTCGTCTCTCTGATGCCTCTTTGAGAATGTGGTAGGATTGCATCATCCTTGGACATTAGCCTAAAGTGATAGAGAGTGATTATCCTGTAATTGTATCTGGTGACTTCGGTCGTCGAGAATGTGGTAGGATTGCATCATCCTTGGACATAAGTCTTAAAGTGATAGGGAGTGATTATCTCGTAATTGTATCCGGTGACTTCGGTCGTCGAGAATGTGGTAGGATTGCAACATCTTTGGACATTAGTCCTAAAGTGATAGGGAGTGATTATCCCGTAATTGTATCCGGTGACTTCGGACGTCGACAATGTGGTAGGATTGCATCATCCTTGGACTTAAGTCCTAAAGTGATAGGGAGTGATTATCTCGTAATTGTATCCGGTGACTTCGGTCGTCGAGAATGTGGTAGGATTGTATCATCCCTGGACTTAAGTCCCAAAGTGATCTGTAGACTTTCATCTTCGTATTGTGGATTACAGGTTGTTGATGATGATGATGATGTTGATCGAAAGATCAGAGTATTGTTGATGTTGCTGATGATGTTGATCGAAAGATCAAAGTATTGTTGATGTTGCTGATGATGTTGATCGAAAGATCAGAGTATTGCCGATGTTGCTGATGATGTTGCTCAAAGTATTGATGATGACGATGATGATAGTGATGATCGAAAGATCAGAGTGTGATGATGATGTTGCTCAAAGAATTGTTGTTGATGATGATGTTGATCGAAAGGTCAAAGTATTATTGATAATGATGATGTTGATTGAAGACATACTAATGATGATGTTGACGATCAAAGTGTTGTTGTTGCTGAAATTGAAGATGAAGACTATATGTCGAAGATGATGAAAAAGAAGCTTCCAATAGTTTATAGATGTATCACCCTGATGATGTTGAAGATGTCCTCTCTATTATTGTTGTTGTTGTTGTTGTTGTAGAATACCCTTCTCGTTAAGGGGGAGTGTTGAATTATTGTAACTTCGAAGTGTATTTACTTATTGTACGCCGATGTTCCTATTAGGAGAATTATTTGTATTTCATTATACCTCGATGTTCATATCGGGAAAATTACTAAGAGTCATGAGGAAAAACCCTCTGTTGTAAGTCGGGTCATTAGCACCCTCATTAATATAATATTAAGTTGTTTGAGTCCTCCTAGACAAGTCGGCCCAGTCAATTTTAGTGGGGCCGACTTAGTGGAGTGAAATGTCAAGTGAACGAAAGAATATAAATAGAAGTGAGGCACTCCTCATTTCAACACACAGACAAACAGTCAGTCACTTGTGTAGCGCAAGAGAGAGAGTCTTATCTGCAAGGAGGAGAAGGACAAGTCTGAAGTCTTATTTTTTATCTTTTCGATCATCTATATTGAGGAAGCTTTTCGCTGGGTTTTCCCCTTTAGGGTTTTCCTAGGATAAATCTGTGTTGATCTTGTGATACTGTTTCTTTCAGTGATCCTGTCTATATGCTTTTGTTGTGAAATTGAAATTGAATGCTGATAATATAGCTTAGCATATGGAATCTTAAGACAAACTAGAACATAAATATTCATCTCTTTCAACTTTAGCACTCCTCAATGGTCCCTGTGCTAAAGTTGGTCCTTGAGATGCAAGAGACAGTAGCAGTGGTACCATGTAAAACATACTAATGAATCAAAATCTAAAGAGTAGTGATAATGAACTGTAACAATGTTGATTTAGATCTGGTTTGGACTTTCTTATACTCAGATACTTTTAGGGTTAGATCTTGTCACTGAAAAGACAAGCTGCCAAAAGGAACATATGACACACCTTGAGAGAGAGAGAGAGAGAGAGAGAAAGAGTTAGAGAGTTGTAGGTTAAGGTCAAACACATACAGTAGTAAACAAGATACCTCAGTCATCGAGTGTGAAGACCCTTGTCATTTAGGGCTTAACACAGCCACAACTCGGTTCAAGATGGGCTGCAAACAAGTCAAGGCCAGAGAGGTAAGGTCAAATCAACCATGGCTTAGCTAGAAGAGGTTACCACAGTTCACATCAAGGTTGAGGAAGAGGATCACAGTCCATAGCCCAACTAGGAGAGATCAACACAGTCAAAATCACACCCACTAGTATATACAGTCACAACTAACTAGTATACACAGTGTTAATGTGTTATACATTAAGACTTACGATAGGGTACCAATGGTCCAAAAATAAAAACCATAAAATGAAGTTGACTTAGGATAGTGTACCAATTGTCCAAAAATAAAAACCATAAAATAAAAGTCATCATGCTAAAGGTACACATAATAAGAGTGCTAGGACCAAGTAAAATAAAGGACCATAAGTCAACCAAAGGGGTCATAAAAAGAAGGTAAGACAACCCTCATATCCACAAGACCAAGGTGTACCATAAAGGCGGACAAAATACCTCTCTTTTACCTACAAGACCAACAAGACCAAGGTGTACCATCAAGGACCAAGGACGTTAATCCTTTCTCTCTCAAGGTATATTGTCATGTGTGTTTCATACATTTTATCATCACAGTATAAGGAGAAAATCTAAACTAGATGACGTTATCCTCTTGTCCTTAGTACTGCTCCTAAGGGTTAGGTGCTAGTGACATCATCAAGGGGTGGCCAGTCCCTTGAGAAGAAACCTAGCAATAATTGAATAGGAGAGACGACATCACACATCATCATCTTGGTCAACTTGACCAAGATCAACCTAGTTATTCGACCAAGAATGTACCTACAAGAACACCATGGACTAGTTTGATGCACTTAATCTTTAAAAAATCCCTAGGGAAATGAATGGTTTAGCACATAAGTTGGCACTAGCGGTATCCACCCTCCAACCTTCAGATGAGATGATTAGTGGAAATGGTAAAATGGAAATTCATTTTAGGCCTTCAATTCCTGATAATGTAGATCATTGGCAGGTGTTTAATGATGACAAACAACTTTTAAGATTCATCCATAATCTCGAAGAGTTTGAGGATTGTAAAATCAGTTACCAACGAGAGGATAAAGAGTATCAAGAACATGAAGATAATGTCAGAAATCACATTCTAAGTAGCCTTATAGATTTTGAGAAGTTGTTTGATAGACAAGATCAACATAAAAATAAAAAAGAGTCAATAAAGATTGGGGATTATGTGGAAATAAATATAGGTACAAATAAAGACCCCAAGTTAATAAAAATTGGAAAAGGTGCCTCAAAGAAGGAAAGGAATAGCTTAATCAATCTAATCAAAGAGTATAGAGATGTTTTGTCCTTTGGCTATGATGAACTTAAAGCTTATCACAAGGATGTTTTTCAACACACTATTCCCCTTAAAGAAGAGGCTAAAGAGGTCAAACCTTTCCGACAAAAATTTAGGTGAATAAATCCTAGGTTGGCTCCTATTGTTCAAAAAGAGTTACAGAAGATGTTAACAACAGGGATAATAGCACCTACAAGACATTCATCGTAGTGCCCCAACTTAGTTGTTGTTAGAAAGAAGAATGGGTCAATTAGAAAATGTATAGATTTCAGGAATCTAAATACATCATGCCTAAAATTTAATTACTCATTGCCCGACATGGAAACATTGCTTCAAAGAGTAGCAGGTTCAGGAATGATGCCCATGTTGGATGGCTTGGATATAACCAAGTGTTCGTAAATAAAGAAGATCCACATAAAACAACATTTACCACACCTTGAGGCACTTATAAGTTTTTAAGAATGCCTTTTGGCTTATTAAATGCAGGTGCCACTTTCTAGAGGGCCATGGACTTTGCCTTTAAAGAACTCATAGGCAAAGTGATTGAAATTTATCAGGATGACTTAACTGTTTTTTCAAAAGAAATATCTGACCACATAAGTCATCTTAGGCAAGTGCTTTTATGATGTCGTAAATATGGCATTTCCTTAAATCCTGCTAAGTCAATCTTCGGGGCTTAACGAAGGCAAATTGTTGGGGCACATTATCTCAAAAGATGGGGTCAAGATTGATCCTGAGCGAGTAGAAGCCATTAAGAAGGTCCCCTTGCCTCAAAATTTAAAAGCTCTCCAATCTTTTAACAGTCAGATCAATTTCATAAGGAGATTCATCCCAAATTTAGCAGAACTACTGAAACCCTTACAAAAATTATTAAAGAGAGATGCTAAATTTGAGTGCACGGATTAAGGGAAAGATGCTTTTAAAAATATCAGAGATGTTATACATGCCCTGATCAGCTACTTGGCCATAGATGGAGAGCATTAAGGTTAAAAGCAAGTAAGTATTATTTAACAAAGGATGGTTTGGGTTGGAGAAACCCAGACGGCTTAATACTTAGATGTGTTGATGAACCAAAGTCCAAAAGACTCGCGGTTGAGTTCCATGCAGGATTTTGTGGTGGACATTTTGCAACAAGAACAACTGCCCATAAAACCTTGAGAGCAGGTTACTATTGGCCAAACCTTTTTTCAGAGGTGCATAAGTTTATCAGGATTTTCCCTCAGCATCAGTTGTTCACAGGGAAGCAGAAAATGAAAGCTTTTCCCTTAAAACCAATAGTGGTCCAAGCCCCTTTCCAGCAGTGGGGGCATGATTTCATCGATAAGTTTAAAGACAATTCAAGCAATGGTTATTCTTAGATACTTACCGCCACAAATTATTTCACCAAGTGGGTAGAGGCAATACCCACCAAGAAGGCAACTGATGTTGTAGTCATGGATTTCTTAGAAGATAGGATTATCACAAAGTTCGGTGTGCCAGCCAAAATTATCACAGATAATGGCCCATGTTTCAGTTCTTCATAAATGCCATCCTTTTGTTTCAAATATGGCATTGACTTATCACATTCATCCAACTATTATCCTCAAGGAAATGGTCCGACTGAGTCAAGTAATAAAAACTTAATGAACATAATCAAGAAAACTGTTGGTGATAACAAAAAAGCATGGGATAGCAAGATTAAGTATGCATTATGGGCTGATAGGATTACTAAGAAGAGTTCAACTGGAAAGAGTCCTTTCGAGCTTGTCTATGGCCTAGATGTCACCTTACCCATCCATTTAAAGCTTCCAGTGTATCAGCTTCTCCAGAACTTTAGCTTAGATCAGGATGATATTTAGAACATAGTTAATCAGTTAATTGAGTTAGATGAGAACAGAAGGAAGTCCCTTGACTAGAGTATCTGAGATGAGAACAGAAGGAAGTCCCTTGACTAGAGTATCAAAAATTCAGATAAAATCAAGAGGACTTTTGATAGTCTACTAGACCTGGATCCTTTCAAGTAGGTGACACGGTTTTATTATGGGACAAACAGAGGGAAAACCAAGAAATCATGGAAAATTTGACAGCCTATGGATGGGACCCTACATCATTTGTGAAGTAGCAAGCACCAATTCCTTCTATCTGAATGACCTGGAAGGGGAAAGATTAAAACTTCCAGTGAATGGTTTTCTGCTCAAGATGTTCTTTCGCGAGACGGTTTGATGCCTTTATTGGCATCGGTGGTATCAGGGCCTTTTCCTAAACTTATCCTTGCATGTATTTTAGTCATGTATCATATTGTTGTACCATAGATGTTGTATCATAGTGTTTCTTTTTACTAACCATTGAAGGTCTTTGTTGTATATTAGTTTTGTAAAGTAGTATTTATTTTCATACGCTATATTGCATACTAACTTTGTACAGTAACTTTGTCTCCCAGTTGGTTTGCTTTTATATATGTGTTACTGATGGACTTTAATTTTTGTGCAGGACCCAAAGATTCTGGAGTTCTCACATTCTCTTTTTTATTAGAAGATCAGTCAGAGCACGTGTCCCTAGATGGAGCCAGATGTTACCTACTAAGTCATACTTAGTTGGTGAAATCAAGCGAGACGACAAAGACGAACAAACATCATTGTTCATTCTTCAAAGTTCAAAAGTCATTCAGGCTTTTTCTGGGTAAAGTTTTTAAATTTTCTTGCACCACATGTTCATAGTACATACCCCCTCGGGGAAGTTGTAATAAAATGTTCTAGCATTGTAAAGTATGTAAAAGAGTTGGTCTCCTAGACTTATATATCAATCCGACCAGCCCAAAGTAATTTTTCCCTTGGTGATTATTTGTTGTTGAACAAACGACTAATAATTTCTGAGTTTTTCACTCATACCTCCAAAGTTGGGGTGGTCGTCTTGATATTTAATCCTAAGGAGGTTAGTAGAGTCTATGTGTCAATGTATATAAACATGCTAGGCATTAATAATGAATCATATGGACATATGCTAAGTCCCCCTAGGTTTATTTTTATGTTTTAGTAAATATATTTTTTTCGTAAATTTAGGCTATTTTTTAAAAGTCTAAATAGAAAAATTGGAAATGTAATAAAAGTGTGGTTAGGGATCAAATTTTTCCATGGGGGTACTCATTTTCTAACTCTGAGCACCCGTTTAACACAAAATCCCACTTTTCCTAAGTTTTAAGTGATAAATTTATCACTTAAGTCAAAAATCTCCAAAAAATCAAAAAAGTCAATAAAAAAATAGAAATATTTAATAAATCGAGAAAATCCCAAATTCCTAAATCAATGGAATCTTGTCGGATTTTATTGAAATCAGTTTCATCGGCTTAAGATTGGATAGGCAAGTCATTTCCATGACTTAAGTTGTTGATTGAGGAAGGTTGGAGAGGTGTCAGGCAAACTCCCAGTCAAGGATGCGCCTCTCTCTCTCTTCCCTCACGTGTGGACTTGTTGGAAAATTTATATTGGAGAGTTGAAGTTGGTGGGGAGAGGTGGCACACCTCTTGAAAGGTGGCGCGTACCTCATTAAACCCACTCCACTTCAACTGAGTCACATCTCACCTCAACTCAAAGTCTCTCTTCAGTGATGGATGTGCCCCCTCTAGGCCTCTCTGGCTATAAAATAATGTGCAACCCTCTCATTCAAGCTAGTTAGAGTTGGATGAAGAGCTGGTGGCTATTGTAATACTGTTATTTTTCATTCATTTGCTGAAAATAAGGAAGCTTTGGAGGCTATACCGTGTAGTGCTTGTTATGTGTGGATTCCTAGCGTCATGCTGCAAATGTGGTAACTGCAAATCTTTCTCATTTTTTATTGCTTTGTGTTCTGGTTTCAAAGAATTCAATTGAATCAGTAAGAGTTTAAATTTGGCAAGTAAGGTTACTTGCTCTTTTTACTAAATATTATGTATGCTCAAGAATCTAAATTACATGTTTAAATAAGATTATTTTTGCATGATATTTCCTTTCTTTCATACATATATATCCAGATCTCACGAGGTTTGTGCAAGTTTTGCGATCTAGTTGCAGGTTCCCAATACGAATGAGGTGTGGATCAAGATTGACGCAATTCCTTTTCCAATAAGCTCAAGACACTGTCCCTTGGCAGTCCACAAAAGGGTCTCCCTTTGGCTTGTTCATTCCAGCAACAAACCTTCACTCATATTCCTCTTTTCTTTAAAATCAAAATTTCCTTGGTTGCTGTGTTTATGCATGAGTGTCTAATTTATCATATGCAAAATTATTCCTTAGATCACATCTATAAGCATTTAAGAAAGCTAGATCTCAATTTTTCAAAGGTTCACAAGCATCTTAGATCTAGTTCAGGAAGGTTTTCATTTTTTACAAGTCATTTAAAGTAGATCTAAAACTTGTTGAAATGCAGTATTTCCTTCAAATATAAAAATTGAATCTTGCAATACAAAGTACACATTGTATTGGCTACACAGAAGGCAAGCCAAGATCCCAAGGAAAGCTTGATTTCCTTGTTTATTTTATTTCTCTTTTTTACTATTTTCCTTGAATATTCTAAGGTTACTAACAGCTAACCTCATTATTATAATCGTATATTGGTGACATTTCACTAACATATAAAGTGATCATATTACACTTGCAAATGTTTTCATGTTTTACTCTAACAAGAGTGATTTCTAATATCTCAAGATATCATACAAGAAATTCAGTATTCTCTCCAGAAAACATAGACCCTGCAACATGAATGTACTGAGAAAAATCTGCCTAAAACAGAGACAGTATAACCATGCCTGTAATGGCATGCCTCAAAAACAGAATATATTAACAAGAAAGAATGTTGTCCATTGCCCCCATACTGTCTCTGAAGGTAATTTAATATCTATATAGAGAATAAAGTACCTCATTGATTGCACAGTCTGTTTGTAAATACTCTCTGCGTATTCCCCCAAGACCCAAATCACTGCTTTTGCGATCTACATAGCTGAAAGGGAAACCAAATATGTAAATAATAAAATATAGATAATGAATTAACCTGACCAACAATTCAAGCCAGTTAATGCAGATTTTTATTGTTGCTAACCAAAGACTGATACAAATTTCATGGGAATAAATACTCTAAATATCAACTTCTGGGAGTGTGTTTTTCTTCAATCATGATTACAGAGATGAAGCAATCGAATCTCAAACATCAAGAAGTTATCCCTACTCTTTCTCTTGGATGGTATAACATTGTACATCAAAATACATTTATAAAAAGAATAATTATTAGCCATGGATCAAGACACAGCAAAATAATTATTTCACAAATGAGTGCAATCTATATCTTCCTAGGATGAGTATTTAATGAATCATCTGTCTGATAGCCAAATAGTTTGCATTCCCACAAGGGTCCTCATCTTTACTTTGGATAAATATACAAACACAGCACAATGCAATGCCACAGCTAATCCCCAATACAGTTCTAGATAGAAAGACCTAGCATATCCCCAAAAGATAATATGTCGGCAACAACTGGACCAGCCTGAAGAATATTGTTAAGAACCAGAAGCTCTACTAAGGAGTAAGGAGTCCACCCTTTGTTATGTTCTCTCATAGAATTGTGCAGAAGATATATATATATATATATATATATATATATATATATATATANGCATCCATTCTGTGTGGCTGTCAGCATATGCAAGTCGCCGAGTAAAACTGCATAGATAAACTTGTGTAACCATGCTATTGTCAAGAAGTGCAGACAAAGGAGAAAACAATCAGTATCAGATCGGGGGTCAAGTTTTACATTAGCACTCTCATTCAAAGGGGTCAGGACATTGGGGTGTCTAATTTTGAGTTTCAGCTAGTTCAAGCTCTAGCATTAATGGATACAAAGACAAGTAGTTATTGAAGTTCAGTTGTTGAAGCTCTAGCATCTGAAACTATATTTTGAAGCGGGGTGCTGGAGGAGCAAATATCAAGTTCCAAACTTCCAACTTACTATTAAATATATCTTTTATATTAGAGAACTATTAGTTAGCAGAGATTAATGTTGGTGATATGTGTTGCCACAAAAACTAACACTATAAGGTGCAAGGTCTTCACTAAGGTATAGCTATGTGCAACTATAGAAGTGTTGCCACTGTCACCTAGACAACAACTTCTCTACTCTTTAGTGACTTGGATGAAGATCCAATCACAACGGGGGATTCACTAAGGCAACTTAGTACTAATGGTTTAACAGTATTTATAGTCACTGGAGGAGCAAATATCAAGTTCCAACTTACTATTAAATATATCTTTTATATTAGAGAACCATTAGTTAGCAGAGATTAATGTTGGTGATATGTGTTGCCACAAAAACTAACACTCTAAGGTGCAAGGTCTTCACTAAGGTATAGCTATGTGCAACTATAGAAGCGTTGCCACTGTCACCTAGACAGCAACTTCTCTACTCTTTAGTGACTTGGATGAAGATCCAATCACAACGGGGGATTCACTAAGGAAACTTAGTACTAATGGTTTAACAGTATTTATAGTCACTTAGATTGCAAAGAATCAACTATGACTGATGTGAAATGTGCTTGTAGTTGATTAACAAGCTCTGGGATTCAAATAAATCATCCAAGTGCTTTAAGAAAATCTACAAAAATAAAGACTTGATCATGAGAACATTGCAAATAGATTCCAAATTTGTATAGAAGAGCTGTAACAATAAAGCTTGTTGAAAGGGTTTCCGCAGTCACATGGACGGTTTCCGCAAGTCAGCTTTTCCAGCGCCTTTCATCAGCAACGTAATTTTTTCAGGCGTCTTTTCAAATTAGAAGATGTATGAGGAGGTCATGCTAACGGAACTAGTGGACTATGGCGAGAATGATCTGCCAAAGGGGGAAATCTTCCCATCGGACAAGGAGTTAAAGCAAAAGTGGGGCTTTATGGCACATTCTAACGTGGAAAACATGGTACACTCTCCCTCCTTAGCCCGTAGCAAGACAACAACAGTTGGAGGCATCTTGGTCATTCAGTTGTCAAAGCGTTTAATTTTTTCCCCAGGTGATTCTAATCTTCAGGAGAGGAGAAAAGACCCACCTGACATCTCGGGTGGAGAAAGTCACGACCTTGGCCCTTTGGTTGATTTTCCCTCGGATCTAGATGTTTTTTCCAATTTAAGCAAGGAGAAGAACAGTGAAGTGGTTGTTCCTCAATCCAGTGTTCGGGTTTTTGAGCATCTTCCTCAGGGTTGGACGATCAAGTGCCAGGGTGATAATTGCCTCAAAGGGTCAAGAGAAGATGTGTTAAATAGAGAAAATCAAAAGCAAGTATCATTGTGGGGAAAGACGTAGCAATAGATGATGTATAGAATCTAATGGAATCCTCATTGGTAGGAAGATTCATGGAGAAGAAATGTAAGGCTAGCTCTCTGTAATGATCGATAGAAGCAACCTAGACACCGGTTCTAGGCTATGTGCCGACATTCCTTTTATTAGCCAGAGCCTAACGTTATTTCCCTTTTAACAAGGCGTCGAAAGTGGATCAAATTTTAGCTAAGGAATGTGTTGAGGACCCTCTAGCCTCGTTCTAAAACGGTGGGATCCTTTGTTTGATCCTGAGAGAGAACCTTTTTCTATGCAGAAGGTCAGGGTTTTAATACCTGGTTTTCCTTGGGTTCTATGGTGGAAGGATGTCCTAGAATCGATAGGGAAATCGCTTGGTTGGTTTATTGTTGAAATAATATAGCTACGAAGAATATTCTACTTGTATTTTATTTTATTCCTCCTTCGGGAGATGTCTTTAATCTATTTGGTCATGTAAAATTCTTGAGGAAAACCCTCCATTGTAAGTTGGCTCAATAGCACCCAAAAGAGTCATTATATAATAACTATTTTAATTATTCTTAGGTAAGTCGGCCCTGTTAGGCTAAGTGGTCACTCACTTGTTGAGTATAAATATATGAGGTGCCTCCCTCATTTACACACATCTCACTCAAGCATTACGCAAGAGAAGAAGAAGAAAGACAATAAAGGAGGAGGAGGATTTGTCTTGGCTCTTGGTTATAGCGTTTGGTCTCTCTCTCTTTCTTATGAGACTTGTTCTTTAGGCATTGTACTTTGGTAATCTATATTGAGGAATTTTTTGTTGAGTTTTCTTCCCCATGAGGGTTTCCCACAATATATTGTTGTGTACCCTTTGATTGTGTATCTCTCAGAGATCCTCTTTATGTTGTTGTTTTCAAAATGTATTAAATTCTCATGAAATTGGAAATTAAGCTACAACAGCATATGAACTTAACATGGTATCAGAGCTAGACTGAAAAAAACATCTTTCACTAGGTAAACCTCTCTCTCTCTCTCTCTCCGAACAAGAAAATTAGGGATTCTTACTAGAGAAGAATTTTGGAGTGCAAGTAACATTGGGAATTGTGCCCCTCCTTGGCGCATCTTTTGACACAAAGATCGAAATTTTTCAGTGGACAATACTCCCAGAAAGACAAACCCTAGTTTGACTTGGAACCAAAAAACCAAAAAACCAGAGAACCAAAAACTACAATCCAAAATTTCGCAGGTCAAGTTTTAGGGATCAAATTTTGGATTTTTCAAAAACTGATTGTACCAACATACTCGCCTCAGTCCAGCACATCTTTGGTAAGTTGAGTTTTAATTTCTCAGAAATTTCATTTTTGGTCATTTTCTATTCTCCAAGACAAAATGCCTCCAAGCACTAAGCTTGATGACAAGTTGGAAGGCATAGAGGATTTTCGTGCTTGGAAATATAGAACTGGACTCACTCTAGAAGAGAATGATCTTGCTAAGTTTCTCAAGGAAGTTGTGCCGAAGCCCGAAGAAAATAAAGAAAAGGAAAAATACAAGAAGGATATGATTAGAGCCAAAAGGATTATAGCATATTCCATCAAGGATCACTTGATTCCTCAAGTGTCCTCGAAGGAAACACCTAAGGAGATGTTTGATTCCCTAACAAGAATGTATGAAGGAAAAAACATTAACCGGAAGAAGACTTTGAGAGCCCAACTCAAAAATACAAAGATGAATAAGGGTGAAACACATTAGCGGAAATTTGGGGTCTAAGATGGGCCTTATAAGAAAACGCGCAAACAATAAATTTTGTGAGTTGGAATTCAGGAACCAATAGAATTTCAATAAAATGAGTCAACCATAATGGTTGAATTGACATATTTCTCATAAAAGAAAACTTCTTTTCTTGTTCGTATTTTCGACATATCTCCCTTTGTTTTTACTGAAATTCTGAGAGGGAGAGTTGGATGCGGAATTACGAGCTATCCTGCTCAAAATTTGAGTAAAACCACTGGGAGATATGTCAAAAATACGAACAAAAAAGTAGTGTTTTTTCATTCTTCCTCCAAAATTAATAACTATTATTTTCCTTAGGAGGCCCATTTTAGACCTCAAATTTCCTCTAATGATCCAAGAATATTTCACAAGGGTTTCTCAATTCAAAGAACAACAAGAAGCAATTGGAGATAAGATTGATGAAGATGAGTTAGTGATGACAGCTCTCAATGGTCTCACTGGACCATGGGATGCTTTTATCTAGACAATTTGTGAAAGGAAGAAAAGTTTACAATTTGAAATCGTATGGGAAGAAAGTGTTCAAGAGGAAGCTAGAGTAGCAAACCGAGAAGCACTACTTAGAGATGACGACCAAGCTCTAGCTACTCATGTTGGAAGAGGAAGAGGAAAACCTCATTTCAAGAAGGAAACTCATAAGGAGTCTCATCCTCCTAAGAAGTTTTAGAAACATAAAAAGGGAAATTACAAGCAGAAAGACTTCTCCTCTTATCAATGTTACCATTGTGATAAGATGGGACACATTGCCAAAGATTGTCTAGCAAGAAAGGAAGAATATAAGCGGCAAAATAACAAAAGACATCATGCTCATGCAGCCGAAAAAGAAGAACCTCCCAGGAAGTCAGCAAAGGAAGAAATTGAAGAATATGTTTTATTCTCTGCTCTCTTTGGGTCTGTGACACCTGGAAATGACACATGGTTGATTGATAGTGGTGCTTCAAAGCACATGACAGGTGAGAAGAAGACTCTCTCCAGTCTTGAAGAAAAAGGCTCCCCTAAGAAAGTTTCACTTGGAGATGATTATCAATATCTCATCAAGGGAATAGGAGAAGCCACCTACAAACTTGATTCAGGAATCTCGATGAAGATGAAGGATGTGCTATATGTACCAGGTTTGATGCAAAAACTACTTTATGTTTCAACTTTAGATAAGAAAGGGTTCAGAGTTGCTTTTATATATGGTGAAGTTCTTATGTGGCATAGAGGAAAACCTATAGAAGATGCAATTGTTATTGGGACATAAGAAGGTGGCTTATATAAACTGAAAGGTCTTATCCACTCATTTTGCACTTAGTGGATTTCCAGTGAGCCGTCAAAGTCATGAACAAGCCAGTTGTTCATTGTCAGTGCTTAGAAAGCTCCACAGATCATTAGGGCCATCTTTTGGCATCTTTTTTAATAAATGCATGTTCATATCCCTTAGGGGTGTTGTAAATTTGTAATAAATGTCTAACACAACAAACTTTTTGTAAAGGACTTGGCTTCCTGATACTTGGCCATCAATCCAATCATTCCAAGGTGTTTTTTCCCTTGTCAATTATGCAATACCAAATAAGCGATGTATAATTTTCGAGTTTTTCACTGCTCCTCCAAAGTTGGAATTTTCGTCTTGGTAGTTAAACCCTAGGAGGCTATTAAAGTTCATGTGTCAATGTATATAAGTTATTAGACATGGTTTTGAGTCATTATGAACATGTACTAAGTCCCCCTTAGTTTTTTTTTAATTTCCAAAAAAAAAAATCCCGCATTTATAGGCCATTTTTAATGGTTTAAATGGCAAAAAATCAAAATGTAATAAAAGTGTGTTCCGTAGTCCGTTTTTGGCGTGGATGGGCTCGTTTTCAAGCTCAGAGTACCTCATTTACCTCGGGACCCACTTTTTCAATGCTTCGAGTGACTACTTTGTCTCGTATGGCATTATTTCTCTATCAATGCGACGAAGTGGCAAAAAGATGCTAAATTATGACAAATTGACACTAAAGTCAAATGAGTCAAAAGTCAAATATAATGACTTAAAGAAGTGGCAAATTGTTTCATATGGTAAATATGTCATACTTTGGATAGGGGGTGTCATTATACATTGGTATATGATGCCTTAATAAATAAACCAAACTTTGAAGTTTACTTCACTTAAACTCCAACCAATCCCCCTTTTCACTCAAGTGAACTCATGTCTACTCCAGTTGTTTGGTGCACCCCCCAAGGGTTTGTAAACTCTATATAAGCAAGGCTGCCTTCTTCATTATGGACGAAAGCTTAATCAATGTTTGGTTGTCTTTCCTGAGCTAAATGTTGAGCTAAGTTGCATCGTCCTTTGCTTTGGATTGTTGGTTGAATGAAAGCATAGCATTCTCTGTTATCTACAGTCAAATCTCCAAGCCTTCTAAAAAGATTTAAGGCTTGAGCAGTTGTTTCCCTTCATTCTACAAAAATTACAGTATTTTCCTCTCAGTTACTTTTTATTGCAAGTTAAATCAGATCTAACAAATTTATCTTTCAATTTTGCTTATATCAATTTAGATCTTAAATCTTCAAGTTTCATCTTTTGGCTTGGATCTAAAAATAAATTGCTTTAGTACTTATAAGTTTCAATCATTTCCATTATCTGCAATACAAAAGTAGTGTAAAATTTTAGTGTAAATATTGGACTGATCCACTAATCTTCCATTTTTTTAGTTTGCTGATTTTTTTATTTATTTTGTAGGAAGGAGGACGATTAGAAGGCCCTTTGAAGGCTTAAACCATTCGAAAAGACTCTTCCAACCCCCCATCGTTTTTTCCCATTTTCTTCATTTCCCTTCTCTCGAAAACTTGTAAACTTTTTGCTCCTATTTTCAAAAGACAAAAAGCTTTCCCAAAAGAAAAGAGTGTAACTAATTTGAATAAGTAGCAAGTGGGATTACGGCTCCCACACACCTCTTCCCCCATTTGGGGGAAGCCTGTATCTATACTTGAAGTGGTGTGATTGTTTTCTGTAGGTTAGCACTAGTCATTCTAGATCAATTGTTGTTTCTTTCAAGTTTATAATTTATTTTAAAGTAACCAAGTACTTACCTAGTCTCACTTTCCCGAATACGGCATCCAAGCCGAAAAGAGATTCTTGGTTGTAGTAATTAGAAAAAATCATCTTTTTGCATGTTTACTTTATGTTTAAAATTAAATTTCTGTAACTATCTTGCAACAGAAGCATACAATCCGTCCTTTAAGGGTTGTATAATTGTTATTTGCTTTCACTAATCGGAACAAACATTTGCCTCTAACGTGAATGCTCTACCCCTCACAGCTTAGTCTGAGACTTGGGGGTAGCAAAAGCGGTATTGTGCATTCATTAATTCCTCGCATCTAATTCATCAACTCATATTAATAAAACCTACAACCCTTGTAACATTACGAAAATCTGGCGTAATGAACCTCAAGAACAGTGGGCAAATTCTTCAGGGAAAGCGATAACATCTAGAAAGTGACCATGGCGTCCCGTTAAGTTACATCCTTGTTGGTGTAGTATTGAACACCCCCCCACGACTCCATCTAGCCCATGTTTTCCTATGTGGAACCACTCTTCTCAGAATCTAGACATATTCTCAGTACTTCACAGTATATCGAGAATCCCCTTTCCCATAACTTAATTCATCCTTAATAACTAAAACTAACCAAGACTCCATTTGTAATACATTTACAACTTTCAGCAACATTATGTTACTTCGACTCCATTTGGCACTAGCACTATCTTCAATTTCATATTTTGCTTTCAAGTCATTTATGTTATAATTGCCATATTTATTTTCATGCTATTGTTATATTAATTTTTCTTGCAAGTAGCTTGTTTCAGTAGTGATTTATCAAAACTCCTAACAAAACAATTCATCCATAACTAATAAAAGTAAGAGCCTTAGCAACTCTTTCATAGGCACTAACCCCTTGGCTCCATTAGGAGTGGCCTAAACGGAGGAGTCGGGATCAGCTAACAGCACCTGACTCGAGACTTGCCCCCAAGGACACACTTAGCAACTTGAAGATTTTTGCTCTGCTAATTCCCCCCAGGTGCGTGTAAGGCGGCAACAAAAGGTCACTCAAAAGCAGCCTTATTCATGAAACTACAAGTCCATGTGAACTATGGCATAGAAGGCTTGCTCACATGTGAGCAAGATAATAACAGGTTTACCTAATTTAAATATTGATCATGAAGCAGTATGTAAAGGATGTGCGAAAGGAAAGAACATAAAGAATCCATTTCCAAAAAGCAACACCAAGACAGAAGGAATATTTGAACTTCTCCACTCAGATGTACGTGGACCAATGCCTTCAACATCTTTAAGTGGGTATGTATATTATGTCACATTCATTGATGACTACTTTCGTAAGACTTGGGTTTACTTTTTAAAATCAAAAGCTGAAGTATTTGGAAAATTCAAGGGATACAAAGCCTTGGTAGAAAATCTCTCAGAAAGAAAGATCAAGATACTCAGGTCAGATAATTGAGGAGAGTATACTTCAAATGAATTTGGAGACTTTTGCAAAGATGTCGAGATTAAGAGGGAGCTTACCACTCCCTGTAATCCACAACAGAATGGTGTTGTTGAAACAAAGAACTGAACTATTATGGAAGTAGTGAAGACTATGATCCATGATCAAGATGATCCTCTAAGTCAATGACCAAAGGATCTTGTCCACCTGACTCCCTCTAACTATCAAAACATGTGCTCTGTGTCTGTACCTGTACCTGTACCTCCTCCAACATGACCCCCAAGTCCTGTGTTGGTTGCTCTTGTGCTAGTAAGTCTATAGATCTCCGCAAGGATCTGTCCTCATCAAACTGGGCATCCCTACTCACAATGATCCTCTTGCGAGCAAGAATATATACTCAGTATGCCTTCAGAGTCTCATTCTAACCAACAAGTAACCCCTTCTCTCCAAAAGGGTCCAACTTTTTCCTAGTGTCAACATTAATGTGACAAAAGAAAACACTCCCAATTATGCACAAGTGGCTCATATCTGGTCTAGTCCCTGTGAATACCTCCTCAGGTGTCTTTCTCCCCAAAGTTGTGTGGGGACACTTGTTCTGAATGTATACTGTGGTCATGTATGCCTCGACCCATAGGAATAGTGGCGATCCTTGATCAAAGAGCATGGCCTTGGCTACTCCTACCAATGTCAAGTTCTTTCTCTCTGCCACTCCATTCTGCTGCAAGGTATGAGGCACAGTGTGCTCCTTCTTGATCCCCTCCGATGAACAATACTCCATTAACTCATTCAAGGTATCCTGACCTCCGTTGTCCGTCCTCAATACTCGAATCTTCCTTCCTATCTGGCTCTCTACGAGAGTCTTAAACTCCCAAAACCGCTCAAAGACCTTGCAATGGTTATGCTTCTCCTCCTGTACCTGAGGAACTCAAATGACTGCTTGTCTCAAATGCCTCAGTGCTCCATGGTATAAGTGTGCCATCCTCCTATGCCACAACTCACCCTAAGTGCTATTGATGCTGACCAGAGCCTTTGCAGACTCAAAATGTAGACATACACCTTCCTGCTCCGGATCCATATCACCCGATCCAAACTCCTATCTAACCCCTTGGGACTGATAAACACTCTATGGTTTCGGAACTTCACCTAAAATCAGTGTTACACAGGGACTCGCCCCCCTCGCTCCCTACGCCCTGGGGGCTTGGGGGCTCCTAGGGAAACGTTTCCCTGGGTCCAAAAAATCACTAAACTCTCCAAAACGCACAAGGAGGCGTGTCCCCCTATTTTGCAGTGCACTCAAGTGAAGGGGGTTCCCACACGCCCCCTCCTGAAACTAGGGGGCTCTTAGGCGTGTCCCCCTGTTTTGCAGCGCACTCCAGTGAAGGGGGCTCCCACACGCCCCCTCCTGAAACTGGGGGGCTCCCAGACGCCGCCCCCCCCCCCCC
>LPNX010494942.1:954592-1008768 GCA_001517045.1 Pseudotsuga menziesii
GGGAACATTGCCTGAAATCCATTGTCCTCCAGGGTGGAAACAGATATGAGGTTCTTGGTCAATCCCGGAACATACAATACATCAGCAAAGCTGAGGGGTTTGTCAGACTCTCTCTGAAACGAAACAGTACCAACTCCCTGTGCCTGATACTGCGCATCATCACCCAGCTCAATGTGGAGATTTAATCCACCATCCTGCAAGCTCTTGAAGAACCTCTTATGTTCCGTCATATCACAAGATGCTCCACTGTCTACGTACCAAACGTTGTTGGCTGTGGTGCTTGCCGTGCAAGCTATCAAACAAAACTTAAAAGTCTTTGTCAAAGTTTTTGTTGAACTCCACCTCTGCAGATATTGCCATCTGGGTATTGTTCTTCTTCTTCCTGTCTGGGCACTAGGAGGCAAAGTGTCCTTGCTTGTGGCAGATAAAACACTTGACTTTGGACATGTCAAGCTTCTTCTTACCATCCTTCTTTTTCTTTGCCTTACCCTTGCTCGTACTTGCTAAGGCTAGAGCATCTTCATCCATAATCTGTGGGGCACTGCTGGATGAACCTGAACCTTGACCCATGCAGATCTCCTCTTGCACAAAATCATCCCATAATCTCTGCCAATCAGGGAGCTTCTCCCTAGCCACCACACATTTTACAAAGGTGTCCCATGGCTTAGAAAAGCCATTCAAAGCTATCCAAACCAAAGTTACAAAAACCAAACCGGTGGACGAACCGACTGACCCTGAGAAACGAAACCAAACAAAAACTGAGGAAAAAACATTATCATAAAACCGGTCCACCAAAAATACACAAAATATTCAAAAAAAAAAAAAATTTAAATATTCATGTACATCCATGTGAGTTCAAACCATTATACACTAAATATGCAAAGTTTCACATGTATATAGCATATGAGAGTTCATAGAACCAAAATAGTACTTAACATCGAGTGCAATCCATGTCTGAATCAAAATACATCAACAAAAAGACTGTAAATGGCCTATAGAAAAAACTAGAGTCAAAGACTAAACAATCTAATCATCAGAATCGTCTAAATCCTTAGAATCAGACTCAAACTCTAAGCCATCATCTACATCCTAATCCTCAATATGGGGTGCATGAGCTTGGGCCACCTAACTTGACTCCCTTGGTCCAAAAGCCACATGTCCAACAACAACTCCCACATCCTGTTGTTGTAGAAATGGGTCCAAATCCATCCATGAGAGGTCTTCATTATCAAATGTTGTTGGTTGAGTCTCCACAACCCAATCTGATGATGCATCACCATCATCTAAGAATATGGAACATGATTCAAATGTCTTGTTCTGTAATTGGTTGCGCTTCAACCTAAGGTTGTACTGAACAAATACCATACCATTCAACTGTTTTTGCTCTAAACGGTTGCACTTCTTGGTGTGTATGAAAGTTTTTGAAAAACCCCAACCCAGTTTCAAGCCTTTTAGCTTCTCTGCATAGTTTAATGCCCAAGCCCTTCTATGCACAAATTTTAATCAAAATTTGACTGAACTAAAACACATGAAGTTCTTTTTCAACTTTAAACATTTCAGAAATTTTTCTTTTCAAGCAAAATTTCAAACTCAAAAATTTTAAATTAGCCAACCACACATGAAAAAGAGAGATGTTTTTGACCAATGGTCCAAAATAAAACTCCCAAGGGAAAACTTGTTTCTTTGAGCGAGAAGATTTTATTTTTAGAACATTTTTTACAATTTCAGAACAACAGTACTCATCTTTTCCTTCCTCGAAAAACATGCCAGAATCTCTCTGACAAAACTGTACGGACTATCTAAAATTCAACACCTCGAAATTTGTGCCACATGTGTGAACAGTACCGAACTGTACGGACTAATAGGTACAGAATAGTACGGTCTAATAGCAGCATTTATTACACCTCAATTTCTGTGGCCTATACGGTTCGACAGCAGCATTAAACGATGTACCTTCCTCCTCGAAATATATGCAAGTGTACAGACAAGTACAGTACGAGGCTGTACAGATCTTCTCGAAAATCGTGCCAACTTTCTTCTGTAGGTTAGCTCGATTTTTGTGCCAAATTTGTTTAGAAATTTGTGCCAAAATTTATTGGGAAACGTGCCCACTTCAAATTCTGGAAATCTCTGAAATTTTTCTCTTCAAAAATTTGGTTTTTTTCAAACCCTTGTCTTCCTGCTCTTCTCCTCTCTCCAATCTCCTCTTTGGAAAGAGCACAATGAATTAGATTTGCCTTTTCCCTAGCCCTTTTGTTCATGGTAACTTCCTCTTTCAATCTAATGGTCAAGATTAGATTAGATGAAGGGTTCACATTAAATGCTCCATTAATTATTAATTAAATGACATTTAGTGCACCACATGTCATTTAATAAAGTTATAACAACCCCTTTTTAATTTAATCACTCACTCAACTTTATTTAAATATGAACTTAGGAAAACCATTACTTAACCCTTTTAATGAAGTCACTTTAAGAACATAAAGTGCATCTCACTTCATTAAATCCCAATGACTAGGGATCACCATTTAAAGTGTCCTTGTCTACCCCAAGACAAGTCTAGGTGGACAAACACTTCCTAGGTAACTTTTCAACACTCCCTCTTACTGACGAAAATATTTTTCACCTCTCCCAACTTATCTCTAAAGTATACACGCTTCCCTCTACCCAAAGCCTTCGTGCGAATGTCAACCACTTGCTCAACTTTAGAAACATTCTGCAACTGAACAGCCCCTCTCTGAATATACTCTCTGATAAAGTAATATCTGATCTCTATATGCTTCGACCTGTCATGAAATACTGGATTCTCAGAGAGCTTGATGCAACTCTGATTATCACAATGTGTAACTATAGGACTCATCTCCTAACCAAATAAGTCCACCATCAGCTTGCGAAGCCACAAAACCTCACAACTAGCCGGACTGGTTGTCATATACTCGGCCTCAACAGAACTCAATGCCACGGACTTTTGCTTCCTGCTGAACCACGACACAACTGTCGAACCCAAGCTGAAGCAACAACCAGAAGTGCTCTTCCGGTCCTAAACACTACCTGCCTAATCTGAATCTGTAAAGCCAACCAATCCCACTCCACCAGATCTCCTATAATCCAATCCATAATCAGCTCTACCTGCAAGATATCTGAATATGTGTTTTGCAGCAGTCCAATGCACTCTCCTGGGCTCCACCATGAACTGACTGAGAGTGTTCACTGCAAAACTCATATTTGATCTGGTGTTGACCAGATACATCAACGAACCAATAAGCTGACGACATAGAGTAGGGTCCACCAACTCTCCCTTAGAAGCATGAAGCTTCCTCCAGTTGGTGATCATGGGTGTAGACATGGGTCTGCAATCAATCATCTGAAATCTCTTCAGAACATCTACATCATATTTTTCTTGCCCCAGGAAAACATGTCCATCCTCCTGCCAAACCTCCATCCCCAAATAATAATGCATCAACCCAAGGTCAATCATCTCGAACTCTGAAGAAAGACCCTTCTTGCAAGCATCAATCAGGTTGTCTGCCCCAGTAATGAAAAAGTCATCAACATACCGCAGAAGAATGAGCGGAACACCACCAACCACAATGTAGTATAGGTTGGGATCCACTTCACTCTTCCAAAACCCAATCAAAAGCAAGTAGGAATCGATCCTGCAATACCAAGCCCGAGGGGCTTGCTTCAGACCATACAAGGCCTTTTTTAGCCTGGAAACATGAGAATCTCTCACATACACCTCAAAGCGCTGAGGTTTCTCCAGATACACCTCCTCCTGTAGAAGACCGTTGAGAAAAGCGGTCTTCACATCCATCTGATGCATCATCCAACCCATCTCTACCACGACAAAGATTGCTGCTCTGATCGAAGAAAATCTAGCCACTGGCGCAAAGATCTCATCATAGTCAACTCCCTCTACCTGTGAAAACCCATGCGCAGCAAAACGGGCTTTGAACTTCTCAATCCTGCCATCCGCAGCATGCTTTATCTTGTAAAGCCACTTGGAAGTCACAACTGACTTCCCCTCTGGTCTCGGAACCATTTCCCACACCCCATTCTTCATGATGGAATTGTACTCTTCCATCATGGCATCTCTCCAAACCTAGTGTACGGAAGCCTCCTTATAAGTAGTTGGTACGATATCACACAAGCTAGTCACCTGTGCCATATAGCTGGAAAACCTCTCAGGTGCACTGCTCTCTCTAACCTCCCTCCTGGGTGGTCCAACAAACTCCTCTGCTTCCTTCACAAGCTCCTTAAGCCAACTTGGCTTACTTGGAAGAAGCATCCTGTCTCAAACTCTCCTCTACATCCTCATCAGACACCTGTCTCCTTGAAGAAGTACCAACAGCCTGAGAACCTGTCCCTTGTGAGCCTGAACTCGTACCAAGAGAACTCGAATCACCTGAAGGTATAACCTGTGAACCTGTGATCCATGAATCTGTCCCTGTACCAGAAGTCCCTGTGGAGTGAGCCCCTGAAATCGATGAACCTGTAACTTGTGACCCAGTCACTCCTGAAATTGGTGACCTTGAGCTTTGACTCGCTGAACTCTGAACTGTCAGCTGTGGAGTACTCTATTGCTCGTCCTTCTCAGAATCTAGAGACCTCCTGAAGGCTTTCTTCTCCTCAAACATCACCTCCCTTCTCACCACAACTTTCCGCTGTGTAGGAAGCTATATGCAAAAAGCCTTCGAAGTCTCGTCATAAACAACAAAGATGCCCCATTCACCTGTAGCCTCCAACTTTGTCCTCTTCTCAAAAGGGACATGTGAGTATGTAAGGAAACCAAAAATCCGAAAGTGACCAATCTCAAGCACTTTCCCTGTAAACATCTCCTCGAGAGTTTTACACCCCAATACACAGTGCGAAATCCTATTCAAAACATAAACAGCACTGCTACAAGCCTCTTCCCATAGAAAGAAAGGAACACTCTGATCATGCAGCATGGCTCTAACTGCACCCAGTATCAAACAGTTCTTCCTTTCAGCCACTCCATTCTGCTATGGAGTGTAGGGAACTGTCAACTGCCTCTTGATCCCCTCCTGTCAACAATACTCACCGAAAGCATGGGAAGTATACTCACCCCCATTATCTGACCAAAGTACCTTGATCTTCTTTCCTGTCTGGTTCTCCACAAGAGCTTTGAACTCTTGGAACCGAAGCAAGACTTCCTCTAATCTCTTACTTCTAAGGAAATAGATCCCGGTCTTCCTCAAAAAGTCATCAATGAATGTGACATAATACTCATATCCTGTCAAAGAGGTAGATGACATGGGACCACACAAATCTGAATGAATCAACTGAAGTACTCATGTTCGGGTACACAGGGTACTCCCAAAAGATCGAACACCTTGAGCAACCGCTTCACACAAATAGATCATAGATCAACACACCGATGTTTGTCACGTGGTTAAAACCTTCAAGAGGGAAACAGTCCACAGCCCCAGCCAAATAGCTACTTGGAGCAATTTATTATGCAAAAGAAAGAAAGTTACATGAGCTTCTCATAATCGATCAACTAGCCAAGGACCCTCTATGCTCTTTAAATAGAGATCATAGACCAATCGAGTGTTAACCCACGGATCAATGGTAGGTATGATCTAAGAGAAGTTGAACTGTCGGATCACTCTATGTCTAGAACATATCGTGACCGTCGAATTAGAATATTTACAAATGCATACTAATGCATACTAAAGAAACACACTTTTACCTAACGGATATATTATACAAGTTGATCTTAACTAACTCCTAAGTGTCTAAATATCTTAACATCCCCCCTTAAGAACAACTTGGGATAGGATTGAAGGATTTACAAAAGTGACACTATTAGGAGAAGGAAGGAGGCATTAGAGCCTATCCCCCCTTAAGGACACATTCCTGAACTCCTAACATAGACGAAGTTTAGAAAACTTCTCTTCTATAAGAGACTTGGTGAAGATGTCTGCAACTTGATCATCTGTAGGGCAATAGAGAACTTCAATAACACTATCATTAACAAGATTTCTGATGAAGTGCATGTGTAGCTCAATGTGTTTGCTGCGCTGATGTAGAACTGGATCTTTGGCAAGCTTGATGGCACTTTGATTGTCGCACCAAAGTGGAGTGGGCTGCTGCTGCTCGAATCCAAACTCTGAAAGGATCTGTCGAAGCCATAAAGCTTCCTGACTGGCATTAACTACGGCTCGATATTCTGCTTCTGCTGAAGAAAGAGCAAGAGCTTGTTGTTTCTTACAAGCCCAAGTGACAGGTCCAAATCCCAGACTGAAAACATAACCTGCAGTAGACCTTCGATCATCAGGATCGTCGGCCCAATCAGAATCAATGAAATCAACCAACAAAGGTTTCCCCCCCGTACTGTAATGAATCCCAAACTGAATTGTACCTCGAATATATCGAAGTATTCTTTTTGCTGCTTTCCAGTGACTTTCATGAGGAGTTTGCATATAACGGGCAACACGACCAATGGCAAAGGAAAGGTCAGGACGGGAACGAGTCAAGTATAAAAGACTACCAACAAGCTGACAATACAAGGTGGCATCTACTTCAGGGAAGTACAAGTGGCAGAAAGTTTGACTCCAGACTGGAAGGGAGAAGGGGTTGGTTTACAATCTTCCATGTGGAAGCGACGAAGAAGGTCACAAGCATACTTAGACTGGGAAAGAAAGATTCCTTCTTTGGTTTGCAAGACTTGGAGACCAAGAAAATAATGCAAATGTCCTAAGTCTGACATTTCAAAATTTTGCTTAAGACTGAATTTCACATGGGTTATAAGTTTAGGGTCACTACCAATAAGGATAAGATCATCAACATAAAGAACAAGTATGATGAGATGGTTTCCTACTTTCTTGGTATAGACACTGGGGTCAGAATGGCATCTAGAAAAACCAGTGTTGAGGAGAAAGCTATCCATTTTGGCATACCAAGCTCTAGGAGCTTGCTTAAGGCCATATAAGGATTTCTAAAGGAGACAAACAAGGCTAGAGTTATTTTGAACATATCTAGGAGGTTGTTCCATGTAAATTTCCTCATGTAAATCACCATGTAAGAAGGCAGACTTGACATCCATTTGATGGACTTCCCAGTTATGTAAGGCTGCAAGGGAAAGAACAAGGCGGATGGAGTTCATTTTTGCTACAAGGGCAAAGGTTTCATTGTAGTCAATCCCTTCAACTTGGGAAAAACCTTTGGCAACTAACATTGCCTTAAGTCTTTCAACACTTCCATCTGATGCATACTTAGTTCTGTAGACCCATTTACATCTAACAAGTTTTCTTCCTTTTGGAAGAGGAACAAGATCCCAAGTATCGTTCACCATTAAGGAACGATATTCTTCATCCATAGCTGCATCTTAATTTGGATTTCCTTAAGCTTCTACAAAAGTTTTTGGATCATGATTCTCGAAAACTTGAGCCAAAAGGGAAGAGGTTCGCTGAAACTGAGAACGTGTTCGACATTGATCTCTAGGATCACCGACAAGATCACCAGCTACTTCACATGTTGAACAGACCCATCAAGGAGACATTGGTGCTGGTACAATTGGAGGAACATGAGCAGGCGGAGGTGGAATTTCATCCTCACTGTCATCATCAGACACTGGAGTTGAAAACCTATCAAGGAAGTTGGAAGAAGAAGAAGAAGGCACAATCACCGAATCAGGCTCGCAGGCCAAAGATGGCACACCCGCCAAATTAGTCTCGCAGGCCAAGAGATTTTCATCAAATTTAACATCTCTTCTAATGATTATATCATGTGAATGGGGTTGAAGAAGTCTATAACCTTTTACATCTTCAGAATATCCAACAAATATGCACTTTTCACTTTTAGGCTGCAATGCTTTCCGTTTTTCATCCGGAATGTGAGCCCATGCTTCACAACCAAACACACGAAAGTGACTTACATCTAATTTCATTTTTACTCCATGCTTCTTCCGGTGTTATACCTTGTAAAACTTTAGTGGGTGTGCGATTAACTATGTAATTCGCACAATTTATGGCCTCAGCCCAATATTGAAGACTTAGTCCCTTAGATTGGATCATACAATTAGCCATTTCTTTTAAAATGCGGTTCTTCCATTCAGCTACATTTTGTTGTGGTGTATATGGAACAGTTTGTTGTTGTTGAGTTCCTTGTTCAGTGCAGAAAGTAGTGAACTTGTTGTTAACATATTCACCTCCATTGTCAGATCTTAACTTAATAATTTGATGACCAGATTGTTTTTCAACAAGGGCCTTGTAGGCCAAGAACATGTTAAATACTTCGCTCTTAAGTTTTAGGAAGTAAACCCAAGTGCGTCTAGAGTAGTCATCAATGAAAGTTAAGAAATATTTGAAACCAGAAAAGGAAGCAGATGGAAGAGGACCACACAAGTCACTATGCACAAGCTCCAAAAGAACCGAGGTGTGCCATGAGGCACGTTTGTCAAAACTGTCCCGATGATGTTTTCCGAGTACACAACCGGAACAAACACCATCCTTGCAAGATACCATTGGAATACTAGTCACCATATTGTCTTTACATAGTTGTTGCAATGAGCGATAATTTAAGTGACCAAATCACTCATGCCAAAGTTTGCTCAAGTTATCACTATGAGCAACAAAAACTGAAGGAAAAAGTGATGAGCCAAAGTTGTTAAATTTGTACAACCTAGTAATATCATCAACAGTTCCAATAGCAAGGACATTTTGAGGATTTTTAAAATCCTTGATTACATCTTGGTGAGGTGTAAACGTCACAGTTTTACCTTCACCTGAATGAGTAATTTGATAGACTGATAACAAATTGCAAGAAATTTTTGGAACACATAGTACATCACTGAAATGACCATTTTCTACTGGAATTGTTCCAGATCCAACAACACTTAGAGATCTATCATCACCAACAAATATTTATCTGGTGTTACATTCATGCATAGTAGAAAGCATGGCTTGATCCTTAGCCATATGATAAGATGCTCCAGAATCAATAAGCCATTCATTTGAAGTAGAAGTAGAAGATACAGTATAAGAGTAACCAGAAGCACAAAGTGCATGTCCATGAGAGTTAGATTCTGAAGACGAATCTATG
Organism: Pseudotsuga menziesii; assembly: GCA_001517045.1. Classification (NCBI taxonomy): domain Eukaryota; kingdom Viridiplantae; phylum Streptophyta; class Pinopsida; order Pinales; family Pinaceae; genus Pseudotsuga; species Pseudotsuga menziesii. Next base: position 963,659 of record LPNX010494942.1, read on the forward strand.
TTGATGTGATGTTTCTTCATCGTTGCTTCCAAGGCTGCCATCTTTTTGAAACACTTAGATTCATCATGATTATCTTTCCCACAAAAATTGCAATGACGCTCAGTCTTCTTTTCTTTTTGCTTGGATCCTTTGTCATTTTTTAAAGAAGGAGCTGACTAAGAGGGTTTGAGACGCTTGTTGTTTGGCTTATTATTGCGAAAATTCTGTTTCTTGGGAGGCTTGGACTTTTCTTTCTGTTCGGACAATAAGGCTTTCCCAGATGTATCTGCATTGTTAATTATTCCAAGAGGAATGAGCTTATCTTGTTCTCTAATTAAGGAATCACAAAAGGATTCAAGACTAGGCTCTTGATAGCTAGCTGCAGTCAAGGATTCTTTCATGGAGTAGAATGTAGATACAAAAACAGAATATGCAGGTCCAAGTTTGGAAAGAACATGATAAATACATTGTTTGTCTTCTTTCTTAATCTTGCATTCTGCACATAAGAGTCTAAGAGTTTTATACTTAGATAAATAGTCTTGAATGCATGAAAAATCATTTGGATTCAAGGAAAGCAACTCATTCTCAAGTTGATGACCTCGAATTTCATTGTGTTTACCAAACACAGATTCCAATTTTTCCTAAGCTTTATCAGGTTCATCAATTCCAGATATGTGGAATCGCAAATCAGTAGAAATTGACATCCCAATCAATCCACGAGCTTCATCACATCTATTTGTCTATTTAATTTTCTTATCATCATTAGTGGGTTCTGTTTCTTTCCCTAAGGTTATCCTGAAAAGTCCCCTACTTTGTAGAACATCCTCCATACGAGATTTCCATGAGAAATAGTTAGAACTTGTAAGTATAATATCACAAGGGGCGGCCATACTGTAAAATAATGGCTGAAAAAACAGAACTAACTATCTGGTTGCAAAGAGCTCGAAAAAATATGCGGTTTAAAAAAAACGGTACTAAAAACTGATTCTGGATGATGAAGTTATGCTTGATCAAAGAAAATGTTGAAGATGTCCCCAATAGTGACATGGCAGATATTAACTTGACCAACTGAAAAAAAGAACCCTCCTCTTCCCAAGATCAACCTTTGACAATCACTTTACAATAAAGCTGCTTTGAAGTGAATCACTTTTATAGATTAAGTAAGGTTCACTTTTACAATAATGTTACTTTTAAATAGTGCGGCAATAAATTAAAAGACTTAAGTGACTCATTTTTTATTTTATTTTATTTATGTGAGATGCACTTTTACAATAAAGTAACTTGAAAATAGAAATTGCATGCACTAAAAAGTAGCTTAATAACACTTGAACTCAAAACCTATTAAGGAATAAAGCAACTTTGGACCAAGTGAGTTAAGTTTAAAAGGTACGTAAAAGAATGGAAAGAGGAAGGAGGCCTTTTTTTTCTCTCTTCTATCTCGTTCTCCGTGCTTGCTTTTTTTTTCCTGCAAATTACAAAAAAAAACGAAAAACAAAAAACAAAAAAAAAAACTTTTTCCACACAATAGGGTTAGATCTTGGTTAGCTTACCCGGAAAGTCTACGTTTTCAAGTTTTCTTCTTGTTTCTGATTTACCGTGATTGCACAAGGTGCACAGCAAAGAGCATACGTAGCTGAGAAGACAAGAAAAAAACTTTCCCTTACTGTTTCTGATTCGTCACGATCGCGCAAGGTGCACGACAAAGAGCATACACAGTCAGGGAAGGCAACAATCCGAGACTAAAACAAAAAAGATCTAATAATAAAACTGATAAGATATGAGAGATTTAAAAAAAACAAATCCGTCACTGTAACATTATACCTTCAGATTTGCCGAAATGGGTGTTTCTGGAACAATCGGAAACAGTTTTCGATGAAACAAAAACTATTTCCCAACGGAAACGACACTCCAGACGCAATGGAACAGCTCCCACAAGCCAAAAATGCACAGAAAATCCAAAACTAAAAACCCTTTCAGAGTTTCGGCAATACTGGTTCCAGATCTAAATCAAAACCGAAAGCGGCTCTTCATAAAAGCTCTGATACCATGTTCGGGTACACAGGGTACTCCCAAAAGACCGAACACCTTGAGCAACCGCTTCACACAAATAGATCACAAATCAACACACCGATGTTTGTCACGCGGTTAAAACCCTCGAGAGGGAAACAGTCCACGGCCCCAGCCAAATAGCTACTTGGAGCAATTTATTATGCAAAAGAAATAAAGTTACATGAGCTTCTCATAATCGATCAACTAGCCAAGGACCCTCTATGCTCTTTAAATAGAGATCATAGACCAATCGGGTGTTAAGCCACGGATCAATGGTAGGTATGATCTAAGAGAAGTTGAACCGTCGGATCACTCTATGTCTAGAACATATCGTGACCGTCGGATTAGAATATTTACAAATGCATACTAAAGAAACACACTTTTACCTAATGGATATATTACACAAGTTGATCTTAACTAACTCCTAAGTGTCTAAATATCCTAACAACTCCATCTGATCTGGAATCACTACTCGAAAAAGCAGTCTTGGTGTACTTTCCCAAAGCACAACCTCTACAAACACCACTCGACTCTGTGCTGAACTATGGCATACCTGTCGTCATATCTCTCAGCATCCTCAAAGCTGGATGGTGAAGGTGGGCCATCCTCCTATGCCATTAACTCAGACAACTCACTAATGCTCCGAGTGTGTGACAGTGTATGATGTGGCTCTAAGAGAAGCTTGTACAGTTTCCTGCATCTAACTCCCATCACCCGTGAATCAGATGGACCTACTGCCATGGGAAAGATGTGAACTTTCCCATAAAGGACATATACACCGAAGCCTCTGTCCTCAATCATGGAAATTGCAACAACGCTCTTCTTAAGCCCAGGGACATACAATACATCCCTAAGAACCATAGGCTGCATGGACTCCCTGTCAAAATGGGCAGTCCCACGCCCAACTGTGCTCACCACTATGTGATCTCCCAATACAACCTCCAACTCCAAGTCTGTCTTTGACATCTCGGCAAACATATCTCGATCACCTATCATATGACTGGAAGCTCCACTATCAATGTACCAAGTGGAGGAAGTAGTGGAAACACTCAAAGAATGCCCAACAATCATGAAATGCTCCATGTGGCCCTGAAAGTCCCTGCTGGTGATAGAAGATGCTCTCTCAACACTAACACTTGCAAAGACAGAAAAGTCTCTCTCAAACCTCACAACAAACTCATCAATCTCTATTGAAGTTATTGTCTGTTGTTTCTTCTTCTTCTTGTTTGGACAATGTCCAGCATAGTGTCCAAACTTCTGACATGCAAAGCATTTCACTTTGCTCATGTCCTTCTTCTCCCCATCATGTTGTTTGGCCCCATCCTTGGAACTCTTCTTGAACTTCTTCTTCTTTCCATTCGCTGCTAATGCAACATTATTCTCATCATCCCTGTGACATGATGAACTGCCCTGTAAGTATCCTATTTGTGTCTCCGCTTGTGTGAGATCATCCCACAATCGATCCCATGTGGCCATGTTCTCCCTACCAATGATAGTCTACACAAACACGGTCCACTGTTGAGTCACACCATTTAATGTTGTACGCACCATCTCAGCATTCCCTATCACCTCACCTACAGCTACAAGCTCATCTCTTACCTGTGCGATCTTGGTAAGATATGAATCCATGCCTTCCCCTTTGATCATGTGAACATTCTTCAACTTCTCCCTCAACACCATCTTCCTGTTTTCATTCGAACTCTGGTAAAGATTGGTTGAAGCTGTCCACATCTGAAATGCATGATCTTTTGCTAATATGTGAGGGATTACATGATCCTTCACAGCATCAAGTATAACCCTCCTAGCCTTCACATCTCTCTTCATGAAAGCATCTTTATCAACTGCATCAGCAAAAACTACTACAGGATTGGCAGTTGTACTATGAACTATATCCCATAGTTCATTTTTTTCAAGTATCAAACTGATTCAAGTCTTCCATGGGCTAAAATTTGCAACCCCATCTAACATGTCTTCAACTCTAAGACCAAATACCATGGCTGCAGCCTGTAACTTCAAGCAAGTTGTTCAAGAATTACTTCTCTCCAAACCCCTGTTTTCTGAATGTTCAAATTCTGAAATTTTAACTGTGCTCTAATACCATGAAAGTTTTTGAAGAACACCAACCCAGTTTCAAGCCTTTTGGCTCCTCTGCACAAATTTTAATCAAAATTTTAATCAAAATTTTAATGCCCAAGCCCTTCTATGCACAAATTTTAATCAAAATTTGACTGAATTGAAACACATGAAGTATTTTTTCAATTTTAAACAATTCAGAAAAAAAAAAATTTAAGCAAAATTTCAAACTCGGAAATTTTAAATCAGCCAACCACACATGAAAAAGAGACAGATATTTTTTATTAATGGTCCAAGATAAAACCCCCAAGGGAAAACCTATTTCTGTGAGAGAGAAGATTTTATTTTCAAACAAATTTTTACAATTTGAGAATAGCATTACTTATATTTTCCTTCCTCAAAAAACGTGCAAGAATCTCTCTGACAAAACTGTACAGACTATCTAAAATTCAGCACCTCGGAATTCATGCCACACGCGTGAACAGTACCGAACTGTACAATCTGACAGGTACAGAATAGTATGGTCTGACATCAGCATTTATTACACCTCAATTTTTGTGCCCTATATGGTCTGACAACAGCGTTAAATGTTGTACTTTCCTCCTCGAAATTTATGCAAGTGTACGAACAAGTACAGTACGAGACTGTACGGATCTTCTCGAAAATCATGCCAGCTTTGTGCTGTAGGTTACCTCAATTTCTGTGCCAAATTTGTCTTGAAATTTGTGCCAAAATTTATTGGGAAACGTACCCACTTCAAATTCTGGAAATCTCTGAAAATTTTCTCTCGCTCTTCAAAAATTTGGTTTTTGTTAAACCTTTGTCTTCCTATTCTTCTCCTCTCTCCAATCTCCTCTTTGGAAAATGAACAATGAATTAGATTGGCCTTACCCTAGCCCTTTTTGTTCATGGTAACTTCCTCTTTCAATCTAATGGTCAAGATTAGATTAGATGAATTGTTCGTATTAAATGCTCCATTAATTATAATTAAATGACATTTAGTGAACCTCATGTCATTTAATAAAGTTAGAACAACCCCTTTTTAATTTAATCACCCACTCAACTTTATTTTAAATATGAACTTAGGAATACCATTACTTAACATTTTTAATGATGTCACTTTAAAAACATAAAGTGCATCTCACTTCATTAAATGCCAATGACTAGGGGTCACCATTTAAAGTGTCCTTGTCCACCCCAAGGCAAGTCTAGGTGGGCAAACACTTCCTAGGTAACTTTTCAACAGTGTATACGCTCAAAAACACTCCAATTGCGTTCACAACAAGAAGCGATGCATGTTTGGCTCAATATTCGAACTGCAAACTTTTGCAAATCAACGCATTGGCTGCCAAATTGCTGCCACCAATATGTTGCATGTAAGGACAAATAAAATTAGCAAATGAATTTAAGTACATACTCGAAAAAAACTCCAATGAATTAAAATATAAAGGCTTTGTAACTAATTACCTGGAGGATCTTTTGATCTAGATCGTATGGTTGTAGCCAAACCGAAGATACAAAGGCTCTCATTGAAATGCAAGAGCTTGTTGTGTATCTCATCTTGTTTATTGGGATCAGAGGCCATGCGCTCAATGCATTTATATAATCCTTCTTTTACCTCCCTATCTGCTTCAAAATCTTTTGTGTAATGGTACCTTCGGAAGATTCAAGACAAAAAAGATGATCAATTTCAAAAAATGATAAACTTTTGAAATTTAAATTTAGTAATATAACTTAAAAACTTTGAAATTAATTACCTTGGATTCAAGGAATAGCCTATAGCATGTAAAGGTCGATGGAGTTGTTTGTTCCATCATTCATCAATTATCTTTTACATAGGAAGATAATTTTGTCTTTTGCCCTCATATGCTTCCTCTATTGCCTCCTTGGCTTGATCCATAGCCTCATAAATAAACCCCATCGTTGCTTTATCACTGTCCACCATTCTCAGAACTTTCACAAGAGGCTAGCTAAAAAGTACGATCTCCTCTGCCTTTTTCGAAAATGCTTTCACATAGACTTTATCAACAATGTCTTTTCCATAAGCCTTCTTACTCCATTGAGATGCACTCCACTCATCACAAGAGAACATCTTCCTCAAGTTGGCCTTTTGGTCAATCAAGGACTGCGATGTAAGGAAATTTGTTGCAAATCTTGTGATTGCTGGCCTGGCAAGCTCTTTTCCACCAGTGCATTTTCTCAGAACAGTCAAAACCCATGAGTGGTTATAAATATGTCTTGTGATAGATTTTGCTTGTTCCACACACTTTTTCACCCACTCAATTTTCCCAATATCCTCAAGCATGAGGTCCAAACAATGGGTTGCGCATGGAGTCCACCAAATGGTGGGATGTTTGTCCTCTAACAACTTTCCAACCGCAACATAGTTGAAGTCATTGTCTATGATAACCTGACTACATTTTGCAGCCCCACCTCCTCAACTATATCATCAAAAAGACGAAATAGTAAATGTGCATCCTTCACTTGATCAGATGCGTCCATTGAACTAAGGGCCATAGTCCCTTTTGGGCAAACAACTAGGAAGTTAAGAATGGTGCAACCTCTTGCATCAGTCCATCCATCAGAAATGATTGTGCACCCTGTTTTAGTCCATGAGTTTTTGAACTCTATGAGGTATTCTTGTACCCTTTCCACTTCATTTTTCAAAAGTGGCCCCCTAATATCCTCATAACCAGGGCCCTTGAAGCCTGGACCACATGAAGCCATAGCATACAACATAGGTTGATAATATATCGACCTTGAAGCATTGAAAGGTATGTCTACATCATACCACCATCCAGCAATGCATTCCCAAGCAGCCTCCTTTTCCACCTTCCATTTGGCATCAATGGTGGGCTGAACACCAGGGGTAGTGCGGAGTTGAAAGAAAGACTCAACGCTACCACGAGGTTTTTTTAAATTGGGATGTACTGCTACCAACACCACCAACTGCAACATTTTCTTCCCTAGGAATGGTATAAGGATCATGGGCAGGGTTGGGAAAACTAGGGTTTCTCTCAAGAAAATCTGAGCTACAACTTCTCCCTATCTCTCTTTGCACCCTCTTGTTTTTGGATTTTTTGGCTTGGTAAGATTCAAGAAGACCAAGCATCTCAGCTCTCAAGTCATCAGAGACTTTCGGGCATGGTCTTACATTCCCCCTTGTACCAGCTAAGTTTTGTTTTAGCCTATTTATACCTCCCCCCCAAACCTCTTTCTGACAATAGTTACACAATTTTCCCCTCAACTAATTGACAATATACCCATGCAGCATCTTTTCTATCTTTCGGAGCCATGGCAAGCAATATAAATCTGCAAATTAAAACGCTATTTTTTTTTAATTCTATGAAAAAAACTAACGCTATCAAAGTCTAAAGAGACTATTCACTTCAAAATTAAATGACTGTGGTGCACATTTTAGTATTTACATACCTTGAAGAGTGCCTCCAAATTTGTCCAAAAAGTTCAAGCTTGGATGGGCTTGAAATCACCCTACAATCTACCTTGAAAGATCTCCAAATCTGTTGTAAATGTCTCTAAAGAGATTCAGCCCACAAATTCTCCAAAATACTCCTTCAATCTTCTCTTCCAATCAGCCTAGGAACCAGCTCTAAGACCCTTAACAATCAGTACTTTCAAAGATCTGAAGACACTTGAGCACAAACCCGAAGACACTCAGATGAATAGTGTGAGCAAAAGAGAGGGGGTGGGGGTCTTTTATAGCTTCAGTAGGTGTTTTAAGGGTGTCTAGATGCATCCCCCCCAACCCATTTTCCAAACATTAAAATTTTAAATTTTAAAAAAAATCGTTTTTTTGGGCCGTTGTACGGATCGGTACAGATTGTTGGGTTTTCTGGAAAAACCGGTTTTGGACTGGTTCGATACCGAACTGAGCGGTTCGTGAACCAAACCGGGTTGTTCAGTATCGAACCCACCCAAAATAGTTCGGACCGGAAAAACGCCGGACTCGGGCTGACCGACCGGTTTTTTCGGTTCCAGTCCAGTTCTTGTAACCTTGATCCAAACTAGGTCCTCATCCTCAGTCTTAGAGCCAACTGCTCCAAGCTCGTCCCCGATCTGTGTGAGCCTTGTGAGATAAGGCACACTCCTTCACCTTTGGCCATCTTGGTACTGCGCATTCTCTCCTGCAACACCATCTTTTGGTTTTCGTTCTTGCTCTGGTAAAGTCCTTCCAAAGCCTTCCACATTTTCAATGTGGTCTTCTTCCCAAAAAATTGAGGGACTATGTGGTCCTTCACCCCATTCAAGATGATCAACATAGCTCTAAAGTCTAACTTCTTCAATCTCACCAACTTTGTCGAATCTGTGGGTGCAACCTTCGCTGAGTCAATGTGCTCCTCTGCATCATTGACATCCAGGATCTTTGTGATCCTTTTTCTTTCCAAGTAGGAAAGTTCTGAGCCCCTTGGAGTCTGTCCTCAACTCTCAACTGCACGACCATAGTGAAGTGTACCTGTCAAACCCTAGATCTGAACTCTAGGTTTGTGTCTTCAATAGATCTGCCCCCGATTTATCAATACTGGTGCAGTTTCTCAAATTTAGCTTAACAGAGCTCTAATACCATGTAAATTTTCCTTTAAAACTCAAACCTAGGCTAAACAGTATATATTTAATTTCTACTAATAACCACACCTGAGTTTCTTTTACTAGTAATGCAGCGAAAAGTAAATACTGAGAAACATCAACAACAATCACATCTATATAGACACAGTGTTTTGGGTATGGAAACCCCCGGATAAAACCCAAGATGGAAAAACCAATGCAGCATTCAAATATGAAATTTTATTACGAAGATTTCAAAGCAATTACAATCCAGCAGATGAATACACACAACCAAGCAAAATAGAGCCTCTACAAAAATCACTAAGCAAACTCGACTGAAACGGTACGGCCCCCTGCGCAGTTGTACGGTCGCCTGCGTCAGCAGTACGGCCCTCTAATTCAGCTGTACGGTTGTTGTTGTACGGCCTCTTCTCGAATTTGTAAGTCCTCCTGCTGGGTGAATGTGTGCGGCCCCTATGGTCTACGTGATCTTCCAGTGAATCCACCGGATCAAGCTCCTCTGTCTTCTCTGCAAACTTCTCTGTCTCTGTGTATGTGTCCTCTCCACCAAATCTTGTTTTAACTCAATGGGTCAGCGAAAACCCTAACCCTGACTATGGATCAATGGATAATATCCTCTTGTGACATCAATGGCCAAGATTAGACTAGCCATCAATTTATTTATTTCACTTTTCACTTTATAAAAGTGATTCCATTAAGTCAAAATCAAATTAGATTAATTAAAGTATTTTCCTAAGTTTAAACTTTGGAAAATCACATTAATACATTTGGCTTCTTGTTTAATGTCTTCAAGCATGCAAGGACACATGCAATGATGGAAGACCTTCCTTGTTGCCACTTTCTAACATGTTTTGTGTTGCATGCTTAAGGCTTTGGTTGTTTCTTAATGGTTGTAGTTTTTTGTGCTTTTCCCAGCTATATTCTCCATTGAAAATCTCAAGTAATTGACCCCATTTTGCCCTAGGAATAGGCATTGATAGTCTAGTGTAATTTTCAGCCACATTTGGGTGCTTTTAAAACCTCATGCATGTGAGTTTTGGCTTGCTTCCCTGTTATTTTCAGATCTGATTTCTTTGTAGCAGCAGGCCCCTTGGTGCTAAGAAAAGCTTAAACTCAATCCACCTCAAAAATTTCCACCATAGATCACATATTTCAGCTTGTAAATTCACAAATCCATCAAAAACTAAACTACTTTGGGGCTGGTTTTTATTAGCTTAGCACCTAGTCTTTCAAGGCATTGTTTTCCTGATCCCCTAGATTTGTTTCACAAGTTGTCCCAATTTTCTGCATAACTAAACCCTTAGGAAAGCCATTAGATCTAAGTCTAGTGCCTTGAAGTGGAAGTTTAGCCTCTGATTTACTCAACCAAGAGTGACACCCGGCCTGAGACCTTAAATGTGTCACAGTTGATTCCATACAGGTGTTGAATTTTACTTATAACAATACAATTTCAGATCTTGATAATTACTTCCTAATGATTTTCAAACAGTATTTTCATCCCGCTGTTATCATTGAATAATTATACACTGAAAATTTCAACTTTAAATTGCAACGGAAACAAAGGATCATAGAAAACTAGTCATGCATAGTGTTATCGACTAGGCTGCACCTAGTTGGACTTTCAGTGAGCCACCAATGATGAACAAGATACGTCTTTGTATTCAGAGTTCAGAAGTCCTTTCAGGCCTTCATGGCTATTTTATTTTTTTGTAACACATGTTCATACCCCCTTCGGAAAATTGTAAAAAATGTCCTAGCATTTAATTTTTTATAAAAGGCTCGGCTTCCCAAACTGAAGCATCAAGCCGACTAGCCCAGAGTGTTTTTTCCCTTGGGTATTATTGGTTGTTCAACAAACGACTAATAATTTCTGATTTTTTCACTCACACCTCCATAGTTGGGGTAGTCATCTTGGTGTTTCGTCCTTAGGAGGTTATTAGAGCCTTCGTGTCAGTGTTTTTCAACATGCTAGGCATTCGAATTGAGTTGTATGGACATGTACTAGGTTCCCTTAGAGTTTCGTCAGTTTCAGAGAAAAATATTTTTTTTTCCTTTTTTAAGCCATTTTTAATGGTTTAATTAAAAAACTTCAAAATGTAATAAAAGTCAAATACAAAATCTGTTTCTAACATGGGGACACTTGTTTTCACACTCAGCGTGTCCACTTTACCCCAAGTGCCACTTTCCACATCAGTCGGGCAGCCGAAACACCCTGTGAGGCATTATTTGGCTAAAAGGGCATCAAGATGGGATTTTATTGCTAAATTTGGACATATTGACACTAAAGTCAAAATTTTAAAAGAAGTCAAAATCAATAAAAAATTGATTGGAGTGACATGGCAAGGGTCCCATGTGACTAGCAATTTATACATCCACTCATAGGCATTCAAAGTTTGATTTTAAAATAAGGTTTTGAATGTTATATTATGAGGGATGACATCAAGCTTGTTGAAAGAGTGAGAATGGTTACACATGTTACCAACTATTTTGTACCATAGTTGAACCTCCTGTTGAGCCGCCATTTGATGAACATGGTCAATGTTCATATTCAGTGCAGCAAAAGTTTAGAATGTTTTGCCTCGCCAATTTTGGCTAGTCATTTTTATTTTTATGTTGAAATGACCATGCCCCATGGGGCTTTTGTAATAAAGTGTGCCAGTTGGGGTTTTGAGTGGCTCGGTCCCCGAAGACGTAAAATTTCAGCTAAGTTATTCCAGGGAGTTTTTTCCCTTGTCAGTTATGCTTTGCCTATAGCCAAGTATAATCGATCAGGTTTTCTCCCGCTTCCTCCAAAGCTGGAATGCCCGATTTTGAATTTTGGGCCTTAGGGGATTATTAGAGTCCAACTAATAAATATGAACCTACTAGGCACTATTGGTATATTCTATGGTCATTTCCTAAGCCCCGTGATGCATTAAAAAATTGTCATAAGAAAAAATTTTACCGACGGCATTAAGTTTTTTTATTTTTATTTTTTGACTATAGGGAATTAATTAAAATTTTCAATTAATTAAACCATTTTGATCATGGTTTAATTGAAAATTTTCAATTTGTAATAATTAAGTGGCCCAGGGGGGTGTTTTTGGCAATTAAACACTTATTTTCTAAGCCAAAACACTCATTTAACCCCTAGACACACTTATCATAAGTTTCGGACTATTATTCGGCCTCAAAATTAATATTTTCTCAAAAACCCCAAAAAATGAGAAAAATTAATTAAAATAATAAAAAATAATAAATTGAAGAAAATCAAAATATCTCCAAAAAAGGCCAAATTGAATAAAATAAAGAGCTAATTAGCTCGGCACGGAGCATTTATGATGATTCCCATCAACATCAGTCAGTTTCAGATCAAGTATCGGAGTGCAGCAGTTGAACTATCCATCAGAAATTCGCCCTCTTTGGCTAAATTCATTTTCGGTTGAACTTTGGGTTATCTATTGGCTACTTGATCATTACGAGAGAGGATGAGCCACCTCACCCCCCCTCATTACTCCGACACTCAGTTGTAGCTCAGTTCAACTCCAAATCATCATGTTGAACTTAGTCAAGCAAGAGATTCACTCTGGTGTTACTCTTAGTCCGCATTTAGGGTTTTAAGCCCTATCATTCTTTTCTTTTGGTATAAATACAAGGCCTCCTTCCTCATTCTAGACAGAAGCAAGGAACCTCTGCTCATGTAACTTGTAATTGCTTATATTTTTATGAATAAAGTTGAGACTTTGGAGGGCAGACAGATGGTCAAGAACTCTCATTGTTGTGAATGTTTGATTAAATAACCAAGGTGATATCTGCTTTGTTCTTTTTCCTTCTATGCAAGTATTGATTAGTTAGCTAAGATTATATGTTAATCCATAGAATAGACATTTCAAGGTTATATCTGTTTATTTATGAATAGTTATCTAAGATCTAAGATTTGCATGTTGTAGTTAGTTATACATCTGCACTTTTGACTTTATTTAATCTACCAAACTAGATTTAATCACTTGTTTGAAGGGTTCTTTAGCTGTGCAGCTCACCAAGCGTGGAGTAAGATTGGAGCTCGGCTGCATCTTGTCTTCTTCACCACATATTTTGGATCTCATGTTTCTTGTTTTTTCAAGCGTCCTCCTCCTCAATCTTGTTCAAGCTTGAGCTTGAGTTCCTTCTCTTTCCTTCCTAAAAACTACGATCTTTTTCTTTCCAGTTACTTTCATTACACAAGTAAATCGTATGCAAAAGTTCATAATTTTATTTACTTGTTTAAATTAGATCTAAGAAGCGCTTTATTTCATGATCAGAAACTTAGATCTATTTTCCCTTTCTACCACTTAAAGTGATAAAATCTTCCTATTTTTTAGCAAGTACTAGGGTGTATTTTTTTTATGTATTTTTAAGCACTAACCCACTAATTTTGAACTGTTAGCTTGCTGGTTTTTAGCAGGTCTATGAAAAGAGAGAAGGATACGCTGCCGAAATTTGGAGTTTTAGGCTTGCCGAAGCATCTAAACTTAACTCTGCCATCCCCCTTCTTCATTCCATTGCTTTCCCAAGTATTTTTGGGCCTTTTTTACCCCTTTTTTCAAGGATCAAAAGCACCCTTTCTTTTTAAATCATTGTAACAGGTCAATAAAAAGCGAGTGGGATAAAGGCTCCCACGCCCCTCTTCCTCCATTTGAGGGAAGCCTGTATCGTCCTTGTTTTTCTTTTTTTTTCTTACTTTTTTACATGCATAAGTAATTGTTAGATTAGCCTTTAGTCTTATTGTTGCTTTCATAAAAGTTAAAAGGAAAACTTCGTTTAGTTTAATTTTATTTCAAAGCTTTCTTTGCTTTATATAAACTGCAAAAAGAAAAAAAACCAAAGCCTCTTGAATCTCACTGAAAAGTGAATCAAAAGCACTCTCTATCGGAGAGGTTTAATTTTTTGGATTAGTTTTGTTTATCATTGTGTTAAAGTAATAAAAAGAGTCCAAAATCTCTTGAATCTCACCGAAAGGTGGATCAAGAGTGCTCTCTATCGGAGAGTTTACTGCTTTATTTTTTCCGTTTGCCATTTGTTTCTTGTTTTCAATAAATCTCTTGAATCTCACCGAAAGGTGGATCAAGAGTGTTCTTGGTCGAAGAGTTTACTATTAGTCTTATCTTTTCCGATTGATTTGTTTATTTAAATCAATATGACCGTTGCTTTCCCAAGTACCCGAAAAGTGAAAGAGACTCTTCGGTCGTCATCTAAACAACTGATTGTTACGTCTCTAATAAAATAAACCAAGACTCCTTCCCAGTATGCTCTACATCGCTGCAGTTTGTTTGATCAGTTGGTTGTATCAGAAAGGGATACGAGCTACTAGATTTAATAGGGAAATCCACACAAGTCATTTTCTCGAGAACTCGGGAGGTTGCAAAGGGTAAGCACTATAGAGTCAGGGGGCTACTCCAAGCAGGTTTATCCTTGCCCCATTGGACACTTGGTATTACCGCTTTAGCACTCAGTTTGAAGGGATATTAACACACGCCCTTAATTATTTATTTAATAATCTAAAATTTACCAACCGAGACACTACAATACTTTCACTGAGACTACACTAGCAACCCACATTTGCAAGCACTCTTTTCATTTTGGCACTTGGCTATTTTGTTCTTTTTGCATAAGTGAATCACGCAAATGTGTCATTGAATATTGTGTATCTAATTTGAGTTAAAGTGTTGCTAAAGTTAAATCTTGTTTCCAGTAATTGGTAATCTTTAATTTCATCTATTTCATGTTAACTCCTAGCTTTAGTCTTTTCTTTCGTAGACTAAACACCATAGATTTTCTTCTAGTAGGGACCACCCCCCTTGGATTTGTTAGGAGATAGCCTAAATGGAGGATCTGGGATCAGGTGACAGCAACTAGCTCTTTGCTTGCCCCCAAAATCCACACCTTTCCCACTCAGGGAAACAACTATCCAAAAGATTTTTGTTGACGGTGTGCATTCGGCGGACGACATCTTTGGCGTCGTTGCTGGTGATAAATCTTTTTGTTCTTGGACGACTTTAACCTTATTTTTTTCTTAGTTTTTTACCTTTCTTGATAGAATTTTAGTCAATTCAACTCTCTAAAATTAGATTTCAATCCATCTGGCGACTCCACTGTCAAATAACTTACCAAGGCATTCAACTAGAAGAAACTCTGAAGGCTTACTCAATTTCATCCCTGAGCCTGAACAGGTTTATAGGAGGAGATTGAATAAGCTAGCTTCTCGTAGGATCCTTGAGAATCTTGGATCTGAGTCTGTCTTAGACATCCGTAGTTTGTTTCAAGAAAATAATAATCAAAATTGTTTTTCTGACATAATGGGTGAGTATTTTACTCAACTTGACTTCTCTCAGAAAGCAGGTCAACCCTATCGCCTTCCAGACAAAGCTGTAGAGAAGCTCCCTATGTTCACTGGCACTAATGCCATCACTTCCACCATGCATCTCAGAAGTTTCTCCATATGTGTTAATGCCTTCATCAGTGATCCTGCACATCAACATGATGATGTCTACATGAAACTTTTCGCTCTTTCCTTGGATGGAAGGGTTGGTGATTGGTACAGCAATTTACCAAACAACGCCTTTGCTACACTTGAAGCTTTCAAGACTGCTTTCACTAACAAGTTTGGTGAAAAGAAGGAACCTAAGCATCATCTCACTTCTTTGACAAACATAAAGAAGAAAGAGAATGAGACTATGGATGAGTTCAACCAAAGATTCACGGAACTATCCAATGCCATTCCTGCTACTTATAAACCACCTGCACCATCTACCTTGGTTTATTACATTGAAGCACTTAGTGGGAATATGCAGTATCAGATCAAAGATAAGGAACCCACTAATCTTCTTCAAGCACAGGAATTAGCAGTCAAGATAGATAGAAACATGCAGTCTTCAGGTGAGTCTAACCTTCTTGTTTATTCTAGGTCCTCAACCCCTTTAAAATCAACTAAGCAAAAAGAAGAGGATTCTTATAAAAAGTAGATGATGGAAATGAAGGAAAGACTTGAAAGAATGGAAAATATACATCTAGCTCATATGAAAGAGATGCAGAATAAGGTCATTAGTATGGAAAGAGTGCAGTCACAGCCTGCCCCTAGAACTTTTCCTCCAAAAGTGAATTGGCAAAGAAAAGTACCCAACCATGATTAGAGGCCTCCTCATCAGCTAGAGGCTGCTAACATGGTTGAAACTTATACGCCTTTTTGTAGAGCTTGTGAAGACTTTCATGAGGAATCTACCTGACATTATGCATGCTATGTTCAAGAACATGGTTTTCCTGAAGGTTGTGGTCCCAGAGCGTCATCAAGTGAGCCAAAATATATAAACAATGTTGGTGATATGCATAATATTTCCACAGAAAATTGGAGAGAGGCGAAACAACATAGTCAAAAAATTGATAATCTGACTAAGTGTTTCGGTGAAAAACCTTCAAAAGAACAAGTTAACAACATGCAAAAATTCCATGGGTGTGACCTACCAGAGCAAAAAAAATGAATGACCTTCCACACAAAATACTCCTAAGGTAATAATTCCAAATGATGTTAATAAGTCAACTGATTTAGGCTTTGATTTGGGTAATTGGTTGGTTAATGCTAAAATTCCAGTGCCTGTTTTAGAATTATGTAAAATACCTACCTAGAAAGAAAAACTTTTGAAGATCTTAGATTCCCCAACTGATTCCACATCATTCGAGTCCTTCAACACTTTTAGAGCCTCTCTCAAACCCTCCAAAACATTCCACCCCTAAGAAAGTCACTTTCTCTGACACCGTGAAACAAACCTCAAACAATGTTTTTGTCGATCCTCCTATAGTTCTACATACGAACGACCCAAGAAAAGAAGATCATCCCCCTTTCTATGTATCATTGATGATAGGTGATTTTCTTCTACATAATTGTATGTTAGATTCAGGATCTAGTTCCAGCATCATAACTAAAAAGGTCACGTAGCAGCTTAACTTGATTCCACATCATTCGAGTCCTTCAACACTTTTAGAGCCTCTCTCAAACCCTCCAAAACATTCCACCCCTAAGAAGGTCACTTTCTCTGACACCGTGAAACAAACCTCAAACAATGTTTTTGTCGATCCTCCTATAGTTCTACATACCAACAACCCAAGAAAAGAAGATCATCCCCCTTTCTATGTATCAATGATGATAGGTGATTTTCTTCTACATAATTGTATGTTAGATTCAGGATCTAGTTCCAGCATCATAACTAAAAAGGTCACGTAGCAGCTTAACTTTAAAACTACAAGACCATACCAGAATGTATGTGCCATGGATTCTAGACCGATTGAGGTTGAAGGAATGATTGAAAATCATTTGGTTAGGTTGGCTAAGTATCCGGACATCCAGATTACCATGGACATCCTTGTTATTGATGTACCGAATAAGTGGGGGACGTTGCTTTCTAGGAAGTGGGGTGCCACTATAGGAGGATCAATCCAAATGGATTGGACCTATGCCACTGTGCCAGCATCCGATTTTTCACTTGTTAAATTGTATTCCGAGAAAGAGAAGAGGTACCATGTTGCAAATCCTCAAAAGCCATTAAACCAATGTGTGTATAAATCTGATGAGCATGGAATCTATCAGTTTAACTCCACCTTTTTGGCCCCTATTCAAGAAAAGATTAAGGATGAAAAAGTTGATGAGTTGTGGAAGATGAATTTTGACGGTGCATACCCTAGAGCTGGAAAAGGGGCTGGGGTTGTGATAACTTCACCTAGGGGTAGGATTTTCAACTTTGCTTTCAGGTTAGAGTTTGAGGCTACCAACAATGTAGCGGAGTATGAAGCACTTCTACTGGGTACTGAAATAGCCAAGGACATGGGTATAAAATTGCTAAGCATCAAGGGTG
Organism: Pseudotsuga menziesii; assembly: GCA_001517045.1. NCBI lineage: Eukaryota > Viridiplantae > Streptophyta > Pinopsida > Pinales > Pinaceae > Pseudotsuga > Pseudotsuga menziesii. The sequence goes on from LPNX010494942.1 coordinate 981,205, forward strand.
ACTCAGATTTAGTTGTCCAACCAACAAATCAAGGGCCAATTTGCATGTTAGTGTCAAAGACTAAAGAAGTATAGAAATGCATTCTGGGACACCATGGAATTCTTTGATGCCTTAAACATAGAAGCAATCCCTAGATATCAGAATAGTGCAGCCGACAAGTTGCTAGTTTCAGCATCAACACTTCAACCTTCGAAAGAAATGTTAGGAGGTGACTGTCCACTCGAGATAAACTTTAGACTGTCTGTGCCTAATAATGTTGAACATTGGCAGGTCTTTAAGGATGACGAACAAATCTTAAAATTTATTAACAGTAAGATGAGTTCTCAAATTTCAAAGCTAATGAGCAGGAGCAGGGTAAAGAGTATCAGGTTGAAGGTAGCCAGTTCGACAATCCTGTGTCACGTGGCTTCGTAGCCTTGGAAAACATCTTTGACGGACAGGATAGGAGGAAGAACAACATTGACCAAATGAAACTGGGGGACTACATTGAAGTAAACATTGGGTCAGAAAACGAACCTAAAATGATAAAAATAGGAAAAGGAACCTCGAAAAAGGAAATGAATGACTTGATCAATCTTGTGAAAGAATATAGGGCTGTGTTTGCTTTTACTTATGATGAATTAAAAGCATATCGGGAAGATGTCTTCTAGCATACCATCCCTCTCAAGCCTGAATGTCAAAAGGCCAAACCTTTCCGTCAAAAAACTTAGGAAAATAATCCTAAGTTGGCCCCCTATTGTGAAGGAGGAGTTAGAGAAAATGTTAGCAGCAGGAATCATTGCTCCTATCAGACATTCAACATGGTATTCCAACTTAGTTGTGGTTAGAAAGAAGAATGGGAGTTTGAGGATATGCATAGACTTCAAAAACCTAAACATTGCTTGTCAGAAAGACAACTATCCTCTTCCCAACATGGAGACCCTCCTCTAATGGATCACTGGATCTAGTATGATGTCCATGCTTGATGGATTTTCAGAATACAACCAGGTTGTTATCCAGGAAGAAGATAGGCATAAAACCACATTCACAACCCCTTGGGATACTTTTGAGTACTTGAGGATGCCTTTTGGCCTTCTAAATGCTGGGGCTACTTTCCAAAGGGCCATTGACAATTCCTTCAAGGAGTTAATTGGTAAAATCATAGAAATTTATCAAGATGGCTTAACTTGTTTTTCAAAAGAAAGATCCAGCCATGTCAGTCACCTTAAGCAGGTTTTTGAACGATGTAGGAAATATGGTATTTCTTTAAACCCGGTCAAGTGTGTCCTTGGCATGGATGAAGGTAAGCTTCTTGGACACATTATCTCCAAGGATGGTGTCAAGATTGACCCTGAAAGAATAGAAGCCATCCAAAAAATACCCCTTCCTAGGAATGTGAAGTCCCTCCAGTCTTTCAACGGACATATCAACTTCATCAAGAGGTTCATTCTGAATTTGGCCAAACTCATGAAACCCATGCAAGCACTACTTAAGAAAAATGCTAAGTTTGTATGGACTAATGAGGGGAAGGAGGCTTTTGCCACCATAAAAGACGCTATCACCAGGTCTCTTGTTTTAGTCAGCCCAGATTATTCTAAAGACTTTATGGTTTTTTTGTTTGCCTCAGAGGATACAATTGTCGATGTTTTGTTCCAGAAGAACTTCGAAGGGTTCGAGCAGCCTATTGCTTTCATGAGTAGAGCTTTACAGAATTTAGAGTTGAAGTATACTATTATGGAAAAGCAAGCCTATGCCTTAGTCAAATCTCTAAAACATTTCAGAACATACATTGGCTATTCAAAGGTCATAGGGTATGTCCCCCATGCTGCAGTAAAAGACATCTTGTCCCAACAAGATTGCTTAGGAATAAGGGGCACATGGGTATCTAAAATTCAAGAGCATGACTTAGAGATTAAACCAACTAAGTTAGTCAAAGGCCAAGGCATGGCCAAGATGTTGACTCAGACTAATGAGAAAGCAATAGACATGATTTGGGAAAACACCAGAGCCGAGCCAACCATGACTCCTGCATTACAAAATCTTGATAACCATTGGTATTTGGACATCATATATTTCCTTCTCCATCTCACCTGCCCGGATCACCTCAAAGGTCACAAAAGGCACGCATTAAGATTGAAAACTGCCAGGTAACGCCTTACTCAAGAAGGTTTGGGTCGGAGGAACCCAAATGGAATCGTACTTAGATGCATAAATGAGCAAGATTCCAGGAAGATCTTAACTGAGTTTCACTCAGGATTTTGTGGAGGCCACTTTGTAGCAAATACAACTGCCCACAAAATCCTTCGAGATGGTTACTATTGGCCAACCATCTTTGCAGATGTGCATAAACATGTTAAGTGTTCCCAAGAGTGTCAACTCTTCACGGGGAAGCAGAAGTTGGTTGCCCTTCCTCTCACACCTGTAGTAGGCCTTGCTCCTTTTCAACAATGGGGGCTTGATTTCATAGGAAAATTCAAAGACAATTCCAACAATGGGTTTTGTTGGATTATCACTACTACGGACTACTTCACCAAGTGGGTAGAGGCCATACCCACCAAGATAGCCACTAAGAAGGTTGTTATGGACTTCATAGAGGACAGGATAATCACCAGATTTGGAATCCCTCTTAAGATGACAACTAATAATGCCAAAGCCTTCAGCTCCATCGAGATGACATCTTTTTGTCTTAAGTATGGCATTACTCTATCCCATTCATCTGATTATTACCCACAAGGAAATGGACTTGCTGAGTCCACTAACAAAAACTTAATGAACATCCTTAAGAAAATCGTGGGCAATAACAAGCGGGTATGGGATAGCAAGATCAAGTATGTTCTTTGGGCCGACAGAATCACGAAAAAGAAATCCACTGGAAAGTCTCCTTTCGAGCTTGTATATGGTCTCACAGCCATCTTGTCAGTCAGCATGCAGATTCCTGTCTTCAAAATGATCAGTGAATATGGCACCGAAGGGGAAGAGATGGAACAGAGGATCAATCAAATTATTGAGTTGGACGAGAGCAGAAGGGCAGCCTTAAATCAAGATTTAAGGCATCAAGAGAGTATTAAGGGTACCTTCGACAAATCATTAAAGCCAAGACCTTTCAAGGTTGGGGACACAGTACTTTTATGGGACAAGAGGTGAGAAAAGTCGGGCAAGCATGGAAAGTTTGACAGCCTCTGAAGAGGCCCCTTTATTATATGTGACCTTGCCGGAACAAACATTTTCATACTCAACATTATGGAAGGAGAGAGGTTACCCCTACCTATGAATGGGCGGCATCTGAAGCTGTTCTATGGCAGCAACCTATAAAAAATGACTATCGGGTCATTCCAAGGCTTTTCTAAACCCTCTCTTGTTGTATCTTTATGTACTTCTAATTTTTGTACCATATATGCTTGTAGATTAATTTGTATTATATTTCATGTATATTATGCTTTGTACTTTATGCTTTATATCTTATGTTAGAAAAATGCAAAAATATTTTTATGTTGGTATATTCTTGGCATTTTATCATGAACATGTGGCCTTACACACTTTTGTTTCCATGTAGGAAGCAGATATTCTAGGGTTCTCAAACGCTCTTTTTGAGTGATCAAACGAGTGTCTGTCCCACAGTGTGAGCCAGATGTTACCAACTATTTTGTACCATAGTTGAAGCTCCTGTTGAGCCGCCATTTGAGGAACATGGTCAATGTTCATATTCAGTGCAGCAGAAGTTCAAAATGCTTTGCCGAGCCAATTTTGGCTAGACACTTTTATTTTTATGTTGAAATGACCATGCCCCATGGGGTTTTTGTAATAGAGTGTGCTAGTAGGGGTTTTGAGTGGCTCAGTCCCCTAAGGCGTAAAATTTCAACTAAGGTATTCCAGGGAGTTTTTTCCCTTGTCTATAGCCGAGTATAATCGGATGAGGTTTTCTCCCGTTTCCTCCAAAGCTGGAATGCCCGATTTTGAATTTTGGGCCTTGGGGGGTTACTAGAGTCCAACTAATAAATATGAACCCACTAGGCACTATTGGTATTTTCTATGGTCATTTCCTAAGCCCCAAGATGCTTTAAAAATTTCTCAAAAAAAAAAAAAATTTACCGGTCGCGTTGAGTTTTTTAATTTTTATTTTTTGACTATAGGGAATTAATTAAATTTTTCAATTAATTAAACCATTTTGACCATGGTTTAATTGAAAAATTTTCATTTGTAATAATTAAGTGGTCCGGGTGGTGTTTTTGGCAAATAAATACTTATTTTCTAAGCCAAAACACTCATTTAACCCCTAGACACACTTATCCTGAGTTTTGGACTATTATTTGGCCTTGAAATTAATATTTTCTCAAAAAACCCAAAAAATGAGAAATATTAATTAAAATAATAAAAAATAATAAATTGGAGAAAATCAAAATATCTTCAAAACAGGCCAAATTGAATAAAATAAAGAGCTAATTAGCTCGGCATAGAGCATTTATGATGATTCCAATCAACATCGATCAGTTTCTAGATCAAGTATCAAAGTGAAGCAATTGAACTATCCATCATAAATTCGTCATCTTTCGCTCAATTTGTTTTTGGTTGAAGTGTGGGTTATCTATTGGCTGGGTGATCATTACGAGGGAGGATGAGCCACCTCACCCTCCCCTCATTACTCCACCACTCAGTTGCAACTCAATTGCAGCTCAGTTCAACTCCAAATCATCATGTCAAGCTTAGTCAATTAAGAGATTCACTCCGGTGTTACTCTTAGTCCAGATTCAGGGTTTTAAGCCCTATCTTTCTTTTCTTTTGGTATAAATACGAGGCCTTCTTCCTCATTCTAGATGGAAGCAAGGGACTTCTACTCATGTAACTTGTAATTGCTTATATTTTTATGAATAAAGTTGAGACTTTGGAGGTCAGACTGATGGTGCAAGAACTCTCATTGTTATGAATGTTTGATTAAATAACCGAGGTGATATCTACTTTGTTCTTTTTCCTTTTATGCAAGTATTGATTATCTAGCTTAAGCTTTGGTTATATTATGGATTGTTTTACATAGTGGTTTATATCCAATGCTATCTCCTCACCAATGTTATTGGAACCAAACCGGAAACGGAAAAACCGGTCGGTCTTACTGGTTTACAAGGTTGGCTGGTCCGGTAAGTAAAAAGATTTCCTTAGACCGAAATTTTATCCAAACCGGGTACGGAACCAACCAAAACTGGCCAGTCCGTACTCTAGCGTACGGCCGCGGACTGGGGACTCGTGGAACTCAATTTAAAAAAAACACACAAAATCAAACCTAATGTATGCTTCTAACCTAACCCTAAGCCTATCCTAACACTATTTAAAGACCCCCCCACCCAGTACAATATTAGGCTGAGGCGTAACCAGTTGTTGAACAAGACACCAGCATCAGGCAACATAACCTTGGATGACTTTGATCCATCATCAAAGTGGGTTGTGGAGACTCAAGCACCAGTATTTGATAATGAAGACCTTTCTTGGTTGGATTTGGACCCACCTCCAAAGGTTCCACCTTCAGGGCCATGGGAATCAAGTCGGGTTCAGAACCCCACTCCTGAAGAGTATGAAGAGGAAGAGGATGAGAATGACGATGAGGAGGACGATGATGAGGAAAAGTAGACTACTAGACACTAGACTCTAGTACTAGTAGCTAGTAGGGTAGTGCCATATGATCACTTTATTGTTATTCATTAGTACTATGGTTTATTTTTGGATTGTAGGGGCCATTTAGAGCCTCTTTGTTGATGTACTTTGGTTCAAAACCTCAGAGATGTATTGCACTAGGTGCTATTTTGGATATTTTCACCCATATTTGCTATATATATGAGAAACTTTGCATATTTGTGTATTAGTGGTTTGGATTCATATGTATGCACATGAATATATATGTTTTTTTACAAAATATGAATATTTTATGTATTTTTTAGTCAGCCAGTTTTTTGCCGGTTCCAGTCCGGTTCACATTTTGGGCTTCGTCGGTTCGATGACCGGTCCAGTTTCGATAACATTGCTCCTCACTCACGTCATCTAAGTTCGCACATGTTGGTATTGTGAGCATTGTAGCTGGAGCTCACGCGTGATTTTGTGATACGGCAGCCAAGAGGTGGACCCCCTTTACACATGGGATACGAGATGTTTGGTAGTTCATCAAGTGGGATATACCACGTGTTCCCTTTGAAGATCAAGCAAAGGCATAGTTGGTGTGATTCTCTCATGCGTGGAGGAGCCATACACATTCGCGTGAGGTAATGGAGCATGCAATTCATGAGTTGGCTTGGTAGGTGAGTCAAGTTGCCTACCTCATATAAGGTGGCGCCTCTTCCGCCTCTTCCATACCAACTCTTCAGTGACCCCACCGATTCTTCTGATTGGTTCAGTTTAGCTCAACACAACTCCGTTACACTGCGAGTTGATCTTCAATATTGGTGAGGCCCCCTGGGTCTCTCTTTTCCTATTTAAGCAGGTCACTTCTCCATTGTTTAGGATCAGAAGGTTGAACCTCTACTTGCATACATTGTAATATTTCTTCTAAGTATTGTTAATAAAAGGCTTTAGAGGCAATTTCCGTGTGGGATCCATAGACGTTTGGTTGATGTTGTCTTTATGCTAAATCATTGAGGTAATCTATATCAACTCCTTTCATATTTTGCAATTGTTGGGATTACTTGTCTTGATAAATAAATTTTCATTTCGGTAAGAATAGGAAGTGATTCTTGTTAGGTTACTTCTCATTGTGAAATGTATTAGGTCCCTAAGTTTTAAATGGTTTCTTGTATGGATCTATAATGTTGCTTAGCTTCTTATCATTTCACACAGGTGCTTTTAATCCCCTTTGCATTTTGTTGAAGGTATTTTACAAAAAACCCGAGCTGGAGCATTAGATAAGCGAGTGGGCTCTCCCTCTTCTCCAGTAATTTCGAAAGAAGAAGCATCATCCCTTGGATCTCACAAAAGGAGGTGTCACCATCCCTTTTCTACTTCTTGCTCCATTTTGTTCTATCACTTCTTGATCCAAAAACAATCAAGTTTACCCTTTTCTACTTCTTGCTCCATCCTGTTCTATCACTTCTTGATCCAAAAAAAATCAAGTTTACTTTGGTTATGGTTTCTTGGCTTAGATCTACATTTTAAAGACATATCTAAAGTAGATTTAAACCTCTAGGTCTAGATCTTGTTGAGTGATTAAAATTTTTTGTTCTTTAATTCTTTAGATCTGTCTCTCTTTTTGCAAGTTCAAAGTTGAAATTCAAAAGTACTTGGTTAAGAGGTTTCTAGAGCTTTCAATTTATTTATTTGGCATTTAGTGCTTCAGACTTGCTTGCTATTCTCTTCAAGAGGCAAGCAAAGATTCTAAGAAGGCAAGCTTCCTATCTTCCCTTAGTATTTTTTATTCGGTTGTTCTTAGAATTTTTTTTGCAAACTTTGGAAGTTTTCCCAAAGCACTCTTAAAGTGCTTTTGGGCACATTCCACTAACATTTGTTGGTTTTTTTTGCAGGTTTACAATAAAAGAGAGGGAAACTCTGGCAAATTTTCACAAAACTGACAAAAAAGAAGACAAACAAAGCTTCCCCTCACATAAAAATTATTCTTTTTACAAGTTGTAAGCCTTTGGATCCCGATTTGAGGACCAAAGTGCACTTTCTTTCGCATCATTGTAAAAGCAAAAATAAAGTTCGAGTACGCTCATTAGAGCCCGGTCTCCGCCCCCCCTGGGGGGATTTGTGTCGGTGTCATTTTTCTGTTTTCCTTACTTGTTGTTAGCGTAGTTGTTTTTCTTTATCATTTCATGCTTTATTTAAGTTTTGCAAAGGTAATCTGAATACTTACCCATTGCGCTATACGAAAGTACCATAAGGGAAAAGATTTGAGCAATGTAGTAATTTAAAAGAAAAATTGTTATGCACTGCTGAGTTTAAAATAAACACCCTCACTTTCCCAATTATAGGTTCATGGATAAGGGCTTGCCCGAGTACTGAATCTGGAAAAATACTCCTGGGTTTTACTTTTTTACTCAAAAAAACTTGTTCTAAAACATTTAAAAAATTTAGAAGGCCTTCATCCCCGTATGCTCTACTTCCACTACAGCTTCGTCTGATCACTTGGTATTATCAGAAAGGGATTCAGGTGACTAGCTTAATTAGTTTCCACTCCCAAAAATTAATCTCCCTATGCGAAAATCCAACGCCTCGAATTAAGCCGTTGTGGTGGGAAAATCCACAATGTAAGTGGGAACAACTGGGTAGTGACCTCGAGACACCGTTAGGCTACACCCTTGTTGGTGTAGTGTTGAACAAGTCTCAGAGACTCCAACTAGCCCACATATTCCTTGCGGGGAGCCGCATCAATTAATGGTTTTGGACATACTTCCCCGTACCTCCAGGTATATTGGGAGTTCCCATCCCCTAAGCTAATCAAGATTATTACCACAAAAATAAAATCAACCAACAATTTACCCACTCCTTAATCCACTCATCTAATTAATCTTAGAACTTAGCAACGAGACACTGCAACACTTATCTAAGACTACAGCAGCAACCCTCATACACAAGCACTCCATTTTACTAACACTAGTCTTCTTCATTTTATATTGGTTAAATCAATTTCTGCATATTGTTATGAATGGTGGTGTGTGTTACCAACATATTTGTACCATAGTTGGGTCACCTGAGGAGCCGCCGGTTGACAGACATGTGCAATGTCTGATTCCAGTGTATCAGTTGATCCGTCTTCATGCCTAGCAAATATTCGCTAGTCAGTTTTTCATTTGAATAATTTTGACCATGGCCCCTCGGGGTTTGTAATAAAATGTGCTAGTAGGGTATTTTTTGAGTGGTTCGGTCTTCTGAGACGTAGAATCTCAAATAAGGTATTCCAGGGAGTTTTTTGCCCTTGACAATTATGCTTTGCCTATAGCCGAGTATAATTAACGAGCTTTTCTCCCACTTCCTCCAAAGCTGGAATGCCCGATGATGAATTCTGGGCCTTGGGAGGTTATTAGAGCCCAACTGAGTGTTATAAACCTACTAGGCATTATTTAATTAGAGCATGGTCATGTCCTAGGTCATCGGGACCTTTAAAAAAATTTCGAAAAAATCTTTTTCGAACGGGGAAAAAATTATTTTTTAAATTTTTAAATTTTTAATTATTTTTCCTAAGTTTTTTAGGTTAATTTTTCCATAAATTAAATGGAAAAAACTCGTTCGTAACAAGTCGGTCATCCAAACCCCGTTTTCAGTGATTAAAGGCTCTAATCTTAAGCCAAAACTCATACTTGATCGACCGGCCAGTCAGATCCAACTTTCGGATCATTAATCGGACACATAACGCCCTTTTTCTCAAAAAAGTCGGTTTTGAGGAAAAAAATGAATTTTTATTAAAAAATGATTATTTTGGAGAAAATTAAAACTCTCCAAATTAATCCAAAATCAACGAAATAAAAGGCTAAATGACATCTCATTGGGCATTTATGATGATTGGAGTTATCATAACTCAGCTTCAGTCAACATTCAGTGAGCAACTAATTTATATTCAGTTAGCAGATTTGTCATCTCCAGCTAAAAATGAGATGGAGAACACTCATTGGTCCGATGATTTGATCGAGGTAAAGACTGAAGCTTACACCATCAGTTGCCTTCCCAAACCTAGCCGGGGCTTCACCCAAACCTAAAAAGTGCTTTTACCAACATGAAGGCGTCTCTCCTCAAGCTTATGTCCCTCTCTCCTCATGAAGGCGCCTTCCACACGTGTGAGCTCATCTGTGGCTTGTTTTCGGTGCTTAGGGTTGGAGTGGGGGTGCCTTCCCTAGGTGGAGGCCTCCCCTCACTCCCATCTTTTCATCTTAGGTATGGGCTTTCAGTTATGGGACTAAGCCGGTCAGGTTATGTGATTTGGTTTTAGGGTTTTAGCACTCTCTCATTGTATAAATAGAGGCTCCTTTAGCTCTATTAGGTGTGAATGATTGATGTAAAGAACCTCTGGTGAAATATTGTAATACTTGTTGCTCTCATGCAACCATATTGAATAAAGAAAGGCTTTGGAGGCTCATGTGGTGTGGATCTTGGATGCATGTGCTTTGATTAATGAGGTGATACAATTTCAATTTCTCTTTTGCTTTGCTAATCTGTGGGTATTGATAAATGCTTTAGAAGGCTTATATAAGCACATAAGAATAGATATCTGTAGTTTCAAGTTATCTATTTACTTATTTACTTTCAGAAATCTAAAAGAGCATTGTCTTATTCAGTTATATCTCATGCTTTTTTTATTCAGATTAGTAAATAGTACATGATCTAATCCCTTTTTTTTTTGGCAAGCATACAAGTCTTTGATTGCAGATCACTCCATTGCACCAAGTAAAAGGTTGAGCTAAGTTGCATCTCCTTTTCTTGGAGCCAAGCACAAGTTTCTAGCAACTGCATGCTAATTGAGATCTTGGGTGGTTTCAAAGATTCGAAGATCCAAGTGGTTCCATCTCTTGTATTCACCCCTAAAACAAAATCTTTCATTTCTTTACTTTATATTTGCAAGTAGAATTCTGATTTATAAAGCTAATCTTTTGCATCTACTTGCTTTCATTTCTAGATCTAGGAAGTGCCATTCTCTTAGATCTAGTTAGTATTTGAAGCAGCACAAAGTTCCTATATTTTGCTCAAATGCTAGGTGTATTTTTGTAGTGTATTATATTGTTTAACTCATCCTTTTGCAGGAAAATATCTCGCTGGTTTTTCTCTTTCTATGGCAGGTTAAGTGGGAAAGCTGGTAAAAAATCAAAGAAATAAGCTGCAAAAAACCTTCTTTTTCCCCCCTTCTTAGTCACCATTCTACAGGTTGCCTTGTTTGCCTTACCTCTACTCTTTCTTCTTCGCTGCCCCGTTTTTTGCCTTAGTTTACTACCCCTTTTTCTTCACTTTGGACAGCCCTATTGTGCCCTAGTTTGTGCCCATTTTTTACCCCTTTTTGCCCTAGTTTTTTGGCCTTCTTCCACCTTGTTTTGGGCATTTTCTTCCCCTCTTTGTTCGCTGCCCTGTTTTCTACTTTTTATGACAGCCATGTCCCTTCTCTTTCGCTGCCCAATTTTCATCATTCCTTGTATTCCTTTGGCCATCTAGTTCGCTGCCTTATTCCTCCCTTTTCTTGTTTTTTGACTTCCTCTTTGTCTTCCCTGTTTCTTCCCCTCCGCTTCCTTTATTTCAGCCTTCTTTTGCCTTGTTCTTTTGCTCTCATTCAAACATCTACTTTTCCCTTTTTGCAAATTTCAAGAAAAGCTTCAAGTAAAAGTAAATCCCTCTCCTAGATCTAGGAAGTGCCATTCTCTTAGATCTAGTTAGTATTTGAAGCAGCACAAAGTTCCTATATTTCGCTCAAATGCTAGGTGTATTTTTGTAGTGTATTATATTGTTTAACCCATCCTTTTGCAAGAAAATAGCTCGCTAGTTTTTCTCTTTCTATGACAGGTTAAGCGGGAAAGCTGGTAAAAAATCAAAGAAATACGCTACAAAAAACCTTCCTTTTTCCCCCTTCTTAGTCCTCATTCTACAGGTTGCCTTGTTTGCCCTACCTCTACTCTTTCTTCTTCGCTGCCCCGTTTTTTGCCTTAATTTACTACCCCTTTTTCTTCATTTTGGACAGCCCTATTGTGCCCTAGTTTATGCCAATTTTTTACCCCTTTTTGCCCTAGTTTTTTGGCCTTCTTCCACCTTGTTTTGGGCCTTTTCTTCCCATTTTTGTTCGCTGCCCTGTTTTCTACTTTTTATGACAGCCATGTCCCTTCTCTTTCGCTGGCCCGTTTTCATCATTCCTTGTATTCCTTTGGCCATCTAGTTCGCTGCCCTATTCCTCCCTTTTCTTGTTTTTTGACTTCCTCTTTGTCTTCCCTCTTTCTTCTCCTCCGCTTCCTTTATTTCAGCCTTCTTTTGCCTTGTTCTTTTGCTCTCATTCAAACATCTTCTTTTCCCTTTTTGCAAATTTCAAGAAAAGCTTCAAGTAAAAGTAAATTACTCTCCTTTTTACGTAAGGTCCATTAATAATAAAGTTGTATGCTTTCATTTGAAAGTCCTTTCAAGGATTAAATTCCTAAAGGCAAATTGTATAATTTTAATAAAGTATATTTTGTTTGAGTGAAGTTTTTAAGTCCCCACTTTCATCCTCCCCCATTTGGGGAGGCTTGTGTTGTGTTCATCTTTTTTGTATGCTTAGGTTAGATGTATTTATTCTCATCATATTTGCATCTTTTTCTTAGAATACTAATTGTGAGTCCATCACATTTAATTTATTGAATAAGTTGATTACTTCATGTCTTAATTGCTTATCTTTTATACAAGTAAATCAACTGCCTAACATTCATAAATCTCTTGAATCTCACCATAAGGTAGATCAAGAGTGCTCTCTGTCGGAGAGTTTAATCAACCATCTTCATCTTAAGTTTTCGTGCATCACATTGTGTTTAATCAATTAATTCTTAAGTAAGACTCTTGAACTTGCAGAAACACAAGTCAAGAGCACTCTCTATCGAAGAGCATCTTTAGTATTGCATCATCCTTGCATTAGGCATCTAAATTAGATAAGACTCTTGAACCTTTGTCATAAGACAAGGTCAAGAGCGCTCTCTGTCGGAGAGTTCAATCAATTAACTTAATAAAACCTTCAACACACACACCCCTCTAATTAATTAACTTCGTTGATCATCTTTCACCTAGTATGCTCTGCCGACTTTCGGGTTGGACTCGTACTCAGAACGGTGAACGGACTTGTTAAGCTCGCACAAGAGAAACATAATAAAACATTTACCCCATAACCAACGCACCAGCGTTGTTTCGATTAAATACTGAGGCAAGTGGGCAAATTCCAAGTGTGGGCGTCGGGCAACCCAATTTGGGCATAGTTAAGTTATTGAACACTTAGCTGTGACCCCAGAGAGGTCCGTCATGTCTTCGAGCGGAGCCATTGAAGGTATTTCCGGTTAGGATATCCAGACACTTTACGCAAGATCACCATTAAAATCTTTTAAAAACCTACCAAGAGCACTAGCACAATCTAAATACTCACTAGCTTAATTCCTAGATTTCTATTTTATTCACGCATTTTATTGACTCCATAAGACACTAGTCCTTTGTTATATCTGAATAATTTTCTATCTTGATCAATTGTCTGTGGTTCATTTTAATTGTTATATCTGAATGCTTAGTTCGAAGTCTGGAAGCTCTGCTTATCTGTGTAATCTCTTGTTAACAACGTGGATTGCTTTTGATTAATCGTCATTCTCTTAATAAACAAACACTTCAAATCATAATAAACTCCTAAATAACACCCATCCGCATCCGCAACTAATTAAAACACTTTGACAACTTAAGAGCCTTAGAAAACTCTTTTGTAGGGACTACCCCCCTTGGCTTCGTTAGGAGTTGGCCTAAACGGAGGAGCTAGGAGTAGGTGACAGTACCTAGCTCTATGCTTGCCCCCAAGGTCACACCTCTCCCACTTTCCTAAGTGAGGAGACAGCTTTCGAAAGATTTCTGCTGCTGGTGTGCGATCGACGGACAACAGTGTGAATGATAAATGTTGTTGTTATAATTTAATTCATTTGCAGTAACTCATGGTTAATGTTTTAATTCATTTCACGTAAACTCCTAGAATCAGTTATTTCTTTCGTAGAGTAAAAACCTTACATTTTACGTTTCATTATGGTCCACCCCCTTGGCTTCGCTAGGAGTTGGCCTAGACAGAGGAGCTAAGTATCAGGTGACAGCACTTGGCTTGAGCTTGCCCCCAAGGTCGCTCCCAGTGTCTTGAAGATTTCTGCCACGTTACCCGAGGTCCGAATTAGGCGGCAACACAATAGACACAATATTTTTACCCTAGGAAATCCAAACTTGGGAGAAAACCAAGCAACTTTTCTTAGGAAGAACTTTGCCAATAATAAGAGTACAACAACAACATGAAGAACCCTAATCACAAGGGTATGTCAACATCACCAATCCTAAACCCAGTCATAGAGTTTGCATCACAGTAACAGTCCCAATTACAGTGCAAACTTCAAGGGAGAAAGTTAGGGAACCCAAAAGGAGAGATAAGATACCTTCACAATATGCTTCTTCAGTCTTCACTAGACCTTCTTTGACTTCTACGCACCATATAGTATTGGACAAGTTGGATAGATGAAATGAGGAGTCTCTCCTCTTATTTATACACATCAAATCACTCTTAATTCACTTGTGGGGTCGACTTGAACTCTAGTCGGGTCGACTTGCTATTTTTTACCACTTCAATGTTGATTCACCTTTTAACCACTTTATTGTTGAAGTTTTCTTCTTTCTTAAGAAAATTTGTCCATCAAATAATGATATTATTCTTCTCCTCACATACATGTCTATTCACACATAGAGCTCTAATGTTGAATATACCCACTAAAAAGTTCCAGACTCTTCTTCGATTCTATGTCAATTCAACATTAGAATAGGCTTGTATATTCCACAAGGGGAAGAAAGCCCCTATCAAACAAACAAGTCAAATCTCTAATACATATTAGATCACTCCATCACCGAGCAAGCAATGTGAGAGCACATTGTGGCCAATCTCCCCACACCAAATGACTCAGGATAATGGGAGAAGGAGTATCCTTGCCTGGGCCATTCACCTCTAGCCATATGCCCCGAGCCCCGAGGGTGAATGTATCATTCTTCTTCGTTCAAATCAACATGACCAATCTAGTAGAATGTCTCCCTGATGCTGCAACCTGGCGAAACATCAACGACAGGTAGCAAAAGGTATTGCGACTGTTGGCAAGTCTTACCTTTTAGGTGTCTTTGTGTTGAAGCCTATTCATTTTTAACATCTCTTGAGTTTTGTGTCTAGCTATCATTCAAAGTAACCTATGTATCTATCCTTATGTATATGTTGCTTGTTTGACTTTTATAGGAGTTTCATCTTCATTTGTTAAATCATAAGTTTCTCCCCTAGAGCGAATTACCCTACGGTACCATTTTTCCGGACTTCTTAAATCTCAAGGTGTCGTGCTTCATCTACAAATTGGTCCTACAACTATTGTGAGAAAGTTGGTCATATCAACAAGTATCTGAGAAAGTTGGACTGGGGAGACCTCTTGTGCTTAGTCTAGATCTACTTTTGGTGGATCCGGGAAGCCTAAACAGAGGGGGGCCTACCTGGCGTGACACTTTGGGGCAAAGCCTCAAGGTTCCACTAGTCTAGTGGTCGTTATTCTCTGCCAACAAACACCACTATATAGTGTGACAACATATATCATTGTATTTAGTTGTTTATTTCATTGTTATAGCACCTTTAACCTCTAATATAAGTTTATTGTTCATTGAATTTCCCTAAATCTGGATCAATGACTAAAACAAACTGAAGCTTTAATAGATAGAAAGGTGCCAAAAACACCCCACTCCAACTAGCAATCGTCCATTGCCCTCATAGCCACAACTTATTGGGTACAATACTCATTTCAAAGTATTTTTAGAATTTTGAATAGTTTAAGCATTTCTTTACATTTATTTTTTTTCTTGAACAATTTATTTTTCTTTTCAAGGATTTCCAAAAATTGAACAGTTTACTGTGAACTTTTGCATGCATTTTAAATTTTGGAAGAAAAAAATTTCCTTCTCTTCATTTCAAAGAATTTCACTTTCCCACGTTCAAAAGAGTTCTTCACTTTAGTGACATTTCCATGTGTTCTTTCTCAAACCCTAAAGACTCTTAAATCTCGAATCGCAATTGCATGGTAATTGTAAAATGCATAATCTTTGTGAAACATGAATGATAACATCCATTACATGGAGGTTGAAGCTTGCAAACTAAATGTACACTATTGCATATTTTATGTGTTGATCCGAAAATAACAAGATCTTTATAACCACTATTTGCATGTGAAGATTTGTATGCTTAAACTCTTTAAAAAGGATTTAAATGGAAAAAATTAGAGAGCACAAATGAAACACATAAATACACACTTTATGACACAGGGAAGTCTCCAACCCGCTTTGTGTGTCCTTGGGGGCAAGTGAGAGTTGGAGACCACTGTCACCACAGTCTACCAGCTCCTCTGTTTAGGCCAAATCCCAACAGAGCCAAGGGGGGTAGTCCCTATAGGAAGGTTTATTAACAATTTAGTTAAAGGGATTTTATTTTATTAAGGTTACAAGGTTACAAGATCAGTGCCTAGATTAAATGGAGTCAAAAGATTACAAGTTACAAACTTACAAAAGAATTAAGAATGATTATCCACAGTTGTCTAAGCTAAGCGAGATCTACAATATTAACAATATGAACAATGTAAATGAATTACACAATATGAACAAGTGCTAAAAAATGGTTAAACAAATATACAATGATACCTGAAAGGAAACAAGATATACACCGCATAAACAAGTTATTATGACAAAGATCAAAAGACAGATTGCTTTCAAGTTACAGGATTAAACAATTTTTTACACAAGCATGCCACAGTACTTTAAAGATATTATACTTGAAAGTGCAAGGTACTGAAATGAAATTGAGATGCTTGCAAGATGTACTTATAAAACGAAAGCCTTGAAAAGCAAGGACTCTGAAGCAAACACAGAAACATAAATGTGGGTAAGACGTTTTGCAATGTCTCCTAGTTTGTTTTAATAAATTTTATTAAAGTTGAAGTCTTTGATTAAGTTTTAGATCCAGTGGTGTGACTATCCCAACTTCGTATCCTTCAAATCAAAGAGAGAGTGCTGAGCTCTCAACAAAGTGGAAACCAGTCCACCTGTAGATCCACAGGTCAAACCCCAAGTGCCCCAAGTGCCCGATGCTCAACAAGGAGGACGCGAACGCTGTAAGACCCCCAACGGTCTCTCACCCCCCGTAGCTTCCAAGGTCACCCATTTTTAGTTGAAGAGAACGATATGAAAGTGGATGCCTATTACTAAAACTTATTCAACCAACCGTCATTTCTCAGAAGACCCCGGAGGGCGATGACTGAGTAGAGGAGGGGCTAAATAAATTGGTTAATTTCCAATTTATAAAAGCAAGTACAAAAGTAAATTACAAATTGACTTACAATAAATAAAGTGCAGCAAGTAAATTACAATTTAAACAATCAACAGAGTCAGCCTATGCTTTATCCCTTATGGGAGGTGCCGGTACTTGATCTCTGAAAAATAGAATAAATTTACTTTGCAGAAACATAAAGATTTGCAGGAAAGAAGTGTGAGCTAATTAGATTTTCTAAAGCCCTTAAGCCTTCCTGCTTTTCATACCCTTGATCCGAGTTCCCTAAAGGGAGATAACGGAGGGCAAAGGATACACAGACAGTTTAGGTTGTATATTCCTTCAAAACAATAAACTAGGTAACAGAAAGTAAAGATCTAACTAAATACTTCGTTTGGAAAATAAATGCTTAAAAGTAAACTAATATAAACAAAATATACCAACCACGCATCAATCTCCCTAAAGGAGAAAGGTGGGTAAATAAAAAAAAAACTGGAAAAATATTAGATCTACTTGAAAATGAAAACACAACAAGTGATCTACTTTCTAGATCTACTTCCTACTTAATTACAATATGATTACAAATTACTTTGAAAGGTTTTAGAGAATACCCACGAGGAGACTCTCCCAGGGCTTACAAATAGCTAGAAAATAGAGTAAGAAGATAAGGGTTTGAACCCTTTTGAAACTAGTTGCAGGTTGAGGTGTTTTTGATGTGAATTGGGCAGAACCTCCCCTTGTAAACTATAAAACCTGCTAAAAACCAGCAAGCTCCTCCCCTTGTAAACTATAAAACCTGCTAAAAACCAACAAGCAAAGCTTGCTGGAAAATGACAAGAAACTCAAAAGAAAGTTAAAAAATGTTAGTATAAAAATACAATAATTTTACAGTAAAAATCTAGGTTTTAAAATATCAGAAAATTGAATATTAGAGGGCTGTAAATTGCATTTCCAGCCACCTAAAACA
This sequence comes from Pseudotsuga menziesii, assembly GCA_001517045.1. NCBI lineage: Eukaryota > Viridiplantae > Streptophyta > Pinopsida > Pinales > Pinaceae > Pseudotsuga > Pseudotsuga menziesii. The sequence continues at coordinate 999,123 of LPNX010494942.1, forward strand.
CAGTAAGAAATCAGATCTGAAATATATAATAAAAATATAACATGGATCTATTAAAGAAAACTAGATTTTGCTATAAACAATAACAAAATTACTAGTTTCTAAAACAGAAAACAAGATTAGACATTAGGGCCTTGGAGGGAGAATTTTTCCAAACTTGGATCCCTGCAAAAAGTTTACCTAAAGCTGCAAAACTCACACATGGAGATGAAAACACCATAAATCATGCAAAAACCTTTGCAAAATCTTACAATGTTAATCACAAGTGCAAATAGAAAGACTTCTACCTACAAGTCTCTCCACAAAAAAAACTTTCGTGGAGAGCTTCTATGATAAATAATGCAACAATAACCAACCATAAACAGTTACCTCACTCTTTAAGCCACAAAATGGGTGCATCAACAAATGTATCCTCCAAAGATTGATGTATTATAAACCCCAATAGAGTAACAATATTACAATAGCCAAAGAAAACTTGAGAGAGAAGAATAGAGAATAGAGGGAGAAGAGAGAGTATTTTGGCAGAATAACCATGCTCCAAAGAATCATGATAAAATGAAAGGAGGGGCCTCTCTTTTATAGTTGAAAAGATCCCAAACCCACTCCCAAATCAAGGGTCCAAAACATAGATCTAAACTCTAGCTCTCCTCTACCTTTAGATCTAGGTTTGTTGACTTTGCAAGCTATCCACCAATCATAACCAAGGGTGCCTCTTCAAATCAATGGTCAAAAAGATAGATCTATGTCACAATGAAGTTTAACCCTTAGATCTAAGGTTTCCATGACTTAAATGGGGCCCCCTTTGACTCAAATTTTAATTTTTATTATTTTTTATTTTTATTATTTTTATTTTTTATCTTTTATTTTTTATATTTTAGTTTTAAATTTTATCTTTTCATTCTGTTATTTTTTATCTTTTATTTTATCTTTTTATTCTTTTATTTTTTCTTTTATTAAGACAAGAGGGGCACTCCACTTAGGAGATCTTCAAAAATTTATTTTGACCATGGCGGGGGGGGGGGGTTATTTAAATGAAATTTTGACTATGCTTAGCCACCCCCCAAACTTAATTACCATGGCTTTATTTGATTTTTTTCTTCAAAATCAAATAATTTAATTTTTCACCCTAGGAAATTAAATTAATTTCCATGGAAAAAATACCTTGTCTTAACCCAAATTGGTCTAACTTCCTAACCCCTAGTCAGAATAACATGGGACTTGAACCAATGGCTTAGGGGGTGTCATAGCATTTTCATTTGTATTCATAGCCCCTTTTACAAAATGCCAAGGTTCAAGAGATTACATTATTACATCAAAACTTAATTAATTAACCACCAAATAGTAAAGTTAATTAATTAGGAAAAATCAAAATAAAAGTTAAAATCCTAACGAAATTCCGCGAGACTACAAGATATGGCTAGCATGGTCATGGACAACAACTTGAAACCTTAGCCACCTCATGGGCTTGATTATCAGAACGCCAATTCACCACTTTGGAGGATTGGTGAGTGAAAAACCCAACCAATTAAAATTGTTAATTAACAAAATTAACTAGAAGGGGAAAAAAACACTCGGTGAAGAGGACTTCCCTGATAATAAATTCCATGGTGACATCCTTAAAAGAATGACCCATGCTGACATATAAAATTACATTAATTATCCCACGCAGGGGAGTGGACATTTCGTGTACAAAACGGGTAGAATTGCCCTGCTGAGTGAAAAATCCCTAGGATTTTTCCATGGTGCAAATTGTACAATATGTACATCTGCAATGTACATGACGTTGCCACCTAGTCGATATAGGTGGGAAACAGGGTACAATACTCATTTCAAAATATTTTTAGAAATTTGAATAATTTAAGCATTTCTTTACATTTATTTTTTATCTTGAACAATTTATTTTTCTTTTCAAGGATTTCCAAAAATTGAACAGTTTATTGTGAACTTTTGCATGCATTTTAAAATTTGGAAGAAAAAAATGTCCTCTTCATTTCAAAGAATTTCACTTTCCCAAGTTCAAAAGAGTTCTGCACTTTAGTGACATTTCCATGTGTTCTTTCTCAAACCCTAAAGACTCTTAAATCTCGAATCGCAATTGCATGGTGATTGTAAAATGCATAATCTTTGTGAAACATGAATGACAACATCCATTACATGGAGGTTGAAGCTTACAAACTAAATGTACACTATTGCATATTTTAAGTGTTGATCCGAAAATAACAAGATCTTTATAACCACTATTTGCATGTGAAAATTTGTATGCTTAAACTCTTTAAAAGGGCTTTAAATGGAAAAAATTAGAGAGCACAAATGAAACACATAAATACATAAAAGAGATGCAAACCATGAAAATTGTAGACAGCAGATGATAACGGAGTTAACCCCTCCTAGGCTACGTCTCCAGGTCCAGCTCCAATGGGGACCGATCTTATTAGTCTTCAAAAAAAAATGCTTGAACAAGTACAAAATGCCTCCTTCAATTGCTACAAATAGACTTAGGCTTCAACAATGAAGTCCTCCCACTCTCCACAATCTCTGAAGAATGGCTAAAAAGCCTCTTACAATTGAGCAAAATAGCTTACAAAAGCCTTCAAAGGCACTTTGGCACTATACCATACAAAAAAACCTTCGATAATTCCTCACATGCTTCTCCAATCTCCCATGCTTTCCCAAGGCAAAATACAATGGTTTAAATAGCCCAAAAACCCACATCTTATCCCAAATTGAGTGGGATTTACAAAATTTCTAATCCCAAAGTAAAAGGGATAAAATCTATTTAAAAATGGATGAAAATATGGTAAATATCCCATAAAGTAATACATCTTTGTTCAAAACAAACCAAAATCCAAAATATAATAGCTAAGTTGCCAGCAAACTTGGGTACAGGGACGGGGACGAGGACGGAGACAGGGACGCCACTTTTTGAAAAAGGGTACTTGGGTACGTCGGGGGTACAGTATATACATATATATGTGTGTGTGTGTGTGTGTGTGTGTGTCATAGTCACATCATGCATGCATATAGATTTCTTCATAAATTATGTATCATGATTCATAATTATAAATTCAATGATTATTTGAACAATGAACATTTGATTATTTGAACAATGAACATTGAGGTTGAAAATTTGAAACATAAAATTTGATAAATCATTGTACCGGGCAGCTGTAACAAAGAATAAAACTCATACATGAAAGTACACTTGAAATCTTATTTTTAACACCTATTTGTACTGCTGTTACAGGTAATAAAAAGTTGAAAAATTGTCAAATATATTTCTGCATTGATGTGAGTGTATTTCTCAATATTAAATACATATGTATATTTTTTATGTGCACATTTGGTAGTCAAATTATGTTCCATGAGTGCTAAACACAAAACCATTAAAACATTCATTGTAAATCAATGTAAAATCAATCTACCAGATTTGGACAATGTTCAATGGAATTCGAAGTGTTGCAAAGTGTTTGACATAAGTCCTGAACCAGACTCCATACATAGTTAGCAAAAAATTAGTTTAGATTTGGTGGGGGGTCATTACATTTTCCCCAATGAATTACGTTTTATTGAGTCGGTCATACCCCCGAAGTATCCAAACGTGGTGTACGAAGTACCCAAAAATGGGGTACAACATACCATTTCACCTATAAGTACCCCTTTTTTTATAACGAAGTCTCGAGTATGTGGACCCAGTATGGGGTACGGCAGGAGACATACCCTACGAGTACCCAAGTAGTTGGTACAGGTACGGGTACGTGTACCATACCCCCAGGTACGAGTACCCTGGCAACATAATATAATAGATATATGGTTTGAAAACCATATAAAAATATGGATATAGGTTTAAAAATATGCCAAAGGGGAGCGCATCCATTTTGGGACTAAATCTGACCAAAACAAATTTAAAAGAATATATGTGCATATCCCTTAATAAAAGGCGCGCTTGGCACGTTGGTTAAAGTGCTTGACATGTTTGGGAGGAGGTCACAGGTTCAAACCTAGCGACCTCTCCTCCAATTGCATTTTTGTTGGGATATCGCATGAAGTATTTGGTTGTTTGGCCCTTGATTTTGCGGTGGTTCTATGGTATAGTTTGAACATTATAAATATTTGGGGGTCGAAGGCTAAGCCCTAAGCCGCCCCTTTTTTCAAACATAGAACCCATGCAAAGTTAAATAGAAGTCCCATTCATACAAGTTAAGGAACATAGAACAAAAGAGATGGTAAAGCAGGTGGAGTGGGATTGCTAGCAGTTAAGGAGGTCGAGGGTTCGATCCTCCCTGACTCCACAAAAATTTTAGTAAACAAAACTATAAGGTGGCCAACCGAACTGCCACATGGCAGCCTCCGATTGGTCCACATGGTTGCCAAATAGACTGCCAACTCACATCTGTGTGGAACCGCACATGCCAACTATACTCATCCTGCCACGTGGCCTCTAGTAGGGCTGCCATGTCACCTTCTTGTTGGCTATACATGCCAACTGTGCATTCCACGTTGCACCCTGTGGGTGTGCCACGTGGCCCCTTATTTTGCCATTTTACCTGTTCTGCCACAACTTCAGAACTGAATAACTTTCATGTCCAAAGTTTGTTTTGCACAAAACGATCGTTTCCAGAAGTTCTTGTCAAGCTCTACGCAGTTGTTAGCTTCTATTCGCAATTTGAACACTTTAATTTTGATTGATCTCGAAGATCCTCCTAGATCAAACCTCCTCACTGAGGAGCTTTTGGACCACCAAAAGCAGAAAATATTCACAAAAAGAGTGAGGACACCATGGCCCCACTTGACATGTGTCCACCATCCAACCTACTCGATTTAGAATCATTTGGCTAATCATCACAAAGGAAAAAACAACCATTATGTTGTTAACAAACTTAATCATTCTATCATCCTTACATAAATCTGTATACAATGTCACAACTACCATCTAAACATAACTGAATAGTAACAAAAGTAGACATAAAAATGAACATGCAGATGCCAAATAGAATGAAAGCTTGTTTCTCTTTACAGAAGCAGTAAGGACTAATGAATCTCTTTCCCTACAATCCAAGATGTTTTCATGCTCCAATCCCCCATCTTGTACTTGTGGTGTATCCTGTAACATCTGAATAGTATCAATATTTACTAATTTATTTCCAAAACCACAATCTTTAACTGTCATAAGAGATAAACCTGTTATCACGAATCTTGTAGTTTCCCCGATATAGAGATCCATACAGGATGGCAAAGGAGACAGGAAACCAAAGTTGTGACCTACGGAAATCCTAACCCCCAAAAGATGGATGGTTGTCACGTCGGTTAAGACTTCCTTCACTTTATGCCATTGAATGCCCAAGTGACAACGGTGGAGACCCGATCATATCCTAAAAGGACAGATCTACAGCTAATCACCAGATCAAGCCAAGAAATGTGAATACGTAAGGTGAGAGCTAGAAATCCTCGATTTAAGGGATAAGCCACAAGCTAAGGAATATTCGAGTACGAGTGCTTAAGGATTATAGAAATGTTACTCGAATGAAAATGGATCAATGACTTTAATAGTTTAAAGCAGATCTAGGGTTGGTGTGTTTGTTCAAACGATCAAAACTCAGGACCCTAGGGGGATTTAAATGGAAAGATTGAAAATACACAGAAAGAGATTGATACGGAGAATATAGGATTTCAAACACCTACTTGGATGTAAGATTCAACGTTATGAAATTCCAAGTGAAATCAGAACAAAAGAAAGAGGAAACTTACTAGCAGGGCAGAGAGGGCGTTTTCTCCTCTAATGATCATGCCTGAAGGTGGGCAGATGGTGTCCAATGATGACACCTAGAAGGAGGAAGAGGTTTTGGGGGATGGCTGACAAAACCCAGATCGTCGTATTTGTAAATTCCTAGTGCAAATCGATCCGGTTATTTCTCCTAATTCTAGTGAAGGTTTTTTGAGTGAAGGCAGCGATGGGCAATGCATACAGAAATTAAACGAGGGATATTTTACCTGTGAGACGTACCTGGATTTCATAGATGACCCCAAAAATGATGAAGAACGTTGCTTTCTTACGCAAATGAGCATTTCCGAAGAAGATCTTGCTCTAGTTGAGCTTCAGCCAGTGACTCTAATGCCTCCTTCAACCTGCCAAACCAGAGAAAACCAAATACCAGAGAAAACCAAATGGTAAGGAAAACGAATGAGATCTACAGAATAAGGAAAGGACATGAAGTAAAAATTCATAAAGAAAGAAATACTCCCTGAACCGAACACACAAGAGTCGGGGCAATGGTGAGTTTCCCCACAGATGCGCCCTCTTCCCTAGCACGCCTCCTTCCCTGCAGCTGAATGGGTAAAGGAAAAATATGCAAAATCTAATCCCGAAACAAACTCGATACAGAAGAGCAGCAATGTCAAACATCAAATCATCAACTCATTTACAAAAATTTAGAAAGTAAGACAAATCTCTTTATTCAATATTTCAATGCCAAAGCTCCTGAAATACAATGGGGGGTCACCTCTCTTAAATAGTCTGAGAGTGTGTCCACATTTCAACTATCATCCGACGATTGAGATTAAGGCATCATCAACGATGGAGATCAACAATACAAAGATCCTCACATGGATCAAGTGACCACATCAACAAGGGGGGCACACTTTGCTCAAGGACGCTTATCTAAGGTGAAAGTCACAATATAACATAAGATATGACATGATAATAAATAGGAGGGGCTCACTAGGGGCTTAATTCACCCTAGGCCCCTTTACATCATATCATAAGATAGAACAATGAAATACATCATTAGCCAAGTAGAGGGGGTGCCCCTTAGGGAGATTTCCTCACTAACTGAGCCAAAATAAAGTAATCTGGACAACTGCTGACTAAAAATTGTTGAAGGACTGTCCGGGATGCTAAGAGACATCATCTTCCAAAATTCCAAACCATTCCTTGACCCAAGAGGCCAAACCGATTTTTCCAGTGAAATTCCTAGTTCATTTTTGTTTGTACAACCTCTGGAAAATGATAAAATCACCATAACTCTGTGAAGAACGAGAACTGGGGCAAACTGACCATTCTGGATGATCTGGAGACACAAAAGAATGGTATAAGTGACTACTCATAACCCCTGGAACACTGCACTGCTCTAGGAGGACCAAACATACTGTCATCTGTAATCAAATTTGATCATATGGCCAATAATAAAGTGATAATAATCACTAATCAAGAGATCTGGGGCCAAACTCTCAAAATTGAAACCGCAGTATTGGTCCTAAGCATGTCTAGAACAAATATAGACCATCTTGTTTTCTGAGTCACTGCCTCGGGAACCGTGCTTCACTTGGTCAACTGAGTTGACCAGGTCAAAGTACCCAAACTGAAGGTGAGACACTGCATCAATATGATTCTGTAAACATCCAAGTTAATAAATGCTCCAATGGTGTATATCAAAATCAAGCTTAAATCAATGTTATTCATAATCATGGTGACAATAATAATAATAGTAAAAGATATGCCTGTGCTTTTGAAAAATCTTGAAACCTTGGCCACTGACTACCTTTCAAAACATTTATGCTTTTGCATCATTTAGATATAGCTTTTATGTGTTATGATGCTTTAGTGTTTAGCAACACTGTTTGGTGGAGCACTTGTTTTGAGGACTAAAGGAGAACTTCCCAGTGAACCCATCTACACTGGCCAAGCCACATACTTCATAGCCAAAGACACATAACAACATGGAGTCTATCATGTACAAGAGTCAATATCGGGAAAATATCTTCAATCTCACAAGTCTCAAACAATCTAAGTCATGGGATGAAATTCATAAATGGATGAACTAGATGTACGGGGACAGGTGACACATGGAACCAACAAAGCACTAAGGCTTAGTCTCCGTAAAAGCATGGTATGAGCAACAGTGTTTACATCAAGTCCCTTGATTAGTCATAACACAAGTTCAAGCATTAGTACATATAAACATAGGTCACCATAATCATCCTAACATGACAAGCATAGGTGTTTGACATATATCATAGAGCAAAACTAAATCAAAGAAGCATATACCTGATCTCACCATATATACCTGTCTCCAACTGATAGGGCCCCTCTGTACTGTGTACCAACTATGATCTGCTGCTTTGCTGAAATGAACTAGGTCATCACTGAAAGCATCTCAATGTACTCATGAATCTCAGTCCTGGCAAGGAAATTTGATGAACAAGGCTCTGGAATGGCTGAAGTTGTAACAATCCTTGCTAAAACCCCATGTGAAAAGTAGCTCGGAACAGAACAAGAGATAAGTCTATATGTGGCATCATGGTAGCCCAGCTGCAAATGTATATGTGATAACAAAACCTTTACTTGCATTTACTAACATCTTCATCTGCCCTATAGAAACCATACTCAAATCATTTTACATCTTATAAGCTCTTACAATGTATTAGATCCCATTGTTGAAGAAATGATACATATTATGCTCCCTAAAGAAGATGACTTTTCTATCAAACAAATATGTGTTGATTTTTGTACCTAGGCAGATGTTCCCTAGGTGACTTTAATTTTGCCTAAAGTCACTTTAAGAGGGAAAAATGTGACCCTCACATTAAAGTCACTTAAAAGTGACTTTATGACTATATAGTCACTTTTTGATAAATTTAAGTGGGTGAGTGATTTTATTTATGGGAAATAAATAAAAGGGATTTTCACTCTCAATCAATCTCAGCCATTGATTTGATTCTTTCTCCACCATTGGATTAAGAAACTCACCTAGGGCAAACAAAAAGCATGAGGGAGGCAAAAGGACATTCACTTGTTCATTTTTTCAGAGAAGGAAGAGGAGCTTGCTGAAGGAGGTCGAGTTTGCTTGAGGAGGCCACGATTTTTCCAGAGAGATTGCTGAAGAGATTTCAGTGAGCTAGGAGGTCAAATCTGGTTCAGTATTTTGCTGGCACGAATCCCAAGAAGGAGTACGGACTGCTGTACGGCCTGCTGTACGGCTGCTTATTTTTTTTTGCACAGTTTTCGAGGGTGTACGGCCGAGTTTACTTTGCTGTACGGTGCATTAATTGGCACAGTATTCGAGGGATGTACGGCCTGTTATTTATTGCTGTACATTGCATTTAATAACTGCACAGATTTCGAGGAAGGGACAGCTCATTTATTGCTGTACGGACTGCTCATTTAATAGCACAGAAATCGAGGAAAAGGTACGGCCGGTTTGCTGGTACTGTCTGTGTATTTATTGGCACGATTTCCTAGGAAGTGTACGGCCTGTTTGTTGCCGGACTGCTGCATTAATTTGGTTCAGGAAAAGAAGAAGGGCATTTCCAGATTTTGTGAAGAAATCGGTGGTGAAGATAAGTTGTATCTCTGTCCATTATTTTTGCTGAAGAAATTAATAATATCTCTCCTCTCTGACTGGTTTTCCCCGTGGGGGTTTCTCCAGGGCTGATTAGCCAAAAATCTCTGAGTAAATTTTTATGGTGTGCATGCATGTGTTTTCAGCCTGTTAGTGTTTTTCTGAGTGTTTAAATTGTTCAGGAAAATTTTTATAAGTAGCTTCAAGCCTGTGCAAAACCGGCTGAAGTGAAACTCATAAAATTGTTCATTAAACCAGCAATCAGTTAAACTCAGTTTTTCAACATGGTATCAGAGCAAAGGGGGCAGAAACAG
>LPNX010494942.1:1013744-1036521 GCA_001517045.1 Pseudotsuga menziesii
TGGACTACCCAACACCATGCCACAAATATCAGGAGGTATCACATCCAAAACAACTTCATCAATGGAATGAGAATTAATGGCAAACCTTACTCGACACTGCGTAGTGACTTGCAACTGTGCATTCTTAAATACCTGTTATCACCAACCTTGTAGTTGCCTATGTGAGGTGGATCCAGGATGGATAGTAGAGGGACAAGCAACTAAGGAGGTGGAACCAAGACTGCCTAGACTCCCAAATGGATGGTTGTCACGCCAATCAAGGCAGCCTTGACTTTATGTTATCTTAGCCCAAGACAACAAAGGGGGAGAACCGAATCTACTCCCGGCAGGAGAGATTAAACCTAGACACCAAATCAGATCAAAAGGACTTGAGGTACATAAGGTGTAAGGTAATGGAAACCCTAGATCTATGGATGACGTCCCTAGGTGAACCAAGGCTCTGGATTAGGGTTTAGGAAGTGTGAGGCTTGATCCAAAGTGGGACACAGGTAACCTATGAAGTAAATACTAGATCTGGGGCTAAGGTACTAGCAACAAGTGAGGATATCCGCTGCCTTGGGAAACGTGACCAATGCAAGGAGGTCAAGGACAAGATTAGGGCTATCTAGTACCGATGGATAGACTCCATGAGAGATATGGCAGAGTCAAAGTACCTGAGTCACCAGGGAGAAAACAGATTTCAGGAAAAGGAGGCTAAAGAGGGGGTAGCGCTAGGCTAGAAGATCAGTGCCTGTCAGATCTAGGGCAATGGAGTCACTATCTTCCCAGCGTTGAGGGAAACCCACCTGGAAAATACCTCGATCTACAAACCCAGAAAGGTATTTGGCCGGAAAAGTCAGATCACAGGAAAAACCAGCAGCAAGATGAATAGCGCTAGGGTTAGGGATGTCAATTTCTCAAATCTAGGGCAACCTGGACACCTCCAGCTCAGCGTTGAAGGAGAAATGGTAAGAGGATGACCTGAACTACAAACCCAAGTTGGAACTTCGCCGAAAAAATTAGATCTCGAAAAAAGTCAAAGAAATGGTGAGGAGCGCTAGGGTTTGGGAGGACAGTTTCTCAGATCTAGGGCAAACCAAGCACTTTCAGCTCAGCGTTGAGGATGATTTGGTGGAGGGATGACTCAATCTACAAAACCCAATAGCGGTTTGTCCAGAGACCAAGCGGTCTATTTTCAGTGTTTTTTTGGTTTTTTATTCTTATGGAATTTTCAATAAAATGAAGAAAAAGCAGATGTCAATGGATTGAGATCTGGAAGAAAGGGACTAACCTATAGATCTTACTTGGAAAACCTTGTAGATTCCTTGATGATGATGATCCCTACTATCCCGATCAATTTGAGAAGCTTTGAGCAAGTTCTATGTCCAACGTTTTGCCCCAAGGAGTCAATGCGCCCTCTCCCCTGCACAACAAACGTCAACCATATCAGATTTGTTGCAAAATGAGAAAAAAGCTAGATGCTACAAAAAAATAGCAAGAAGAAATCATAGATCACAATGACACTAATGAAATAAAAAACGAAGACAATCCAAGCGAGTTGAGGTCCCCCTGCAAAAACACCCAAGCTGAAGTCACCCTCCTGTAGACAAGACAAAGATTCCCAAAAAAATATAGATCTTGCAACGATTTCCCGAATGCTAGGAAGCAAAAGACTTTCCAATCACCATCTAAGAACACCAGATGCAAAGGAGATCCAAGAATTTCCACAAGAAAAAATTTTCTATTATTCAGATCCAAGAGCCAAAGACCCCTTACAAATGAGAAGCTCTCTCCTTTAAATAGGAACGAGAGAACCAAAATCCTAACCTCTTTTCAAATGAGTGGCTAAGATTAAAAGATACAAATGTCTAATCAATGGTTGAGATGAGCTCAACATACAATACATGGACCAATATAACAATATAATATAAAAGTGGACTAAATCACCCTAGGAGAGGGGATCCCACTTAACAAGAAATAAATGAAGCACATGGTGGGTCCATGGAGTGTTAACTAACTCCCTCTGGGTGTCCCCATGGCAAAATAAAATAATATAATCTTTTAAATTTATGAATTTGTGCCTCCTTGAGGAAATCCTGAGCCTCCCAAAAGCCCAGAAAATAACAAAAAATGCCCAAAAAATAGGTGTGGGCCCAATCTGGTGCTGCAACTGCTAGAGAAGATCTGGAAGACATCACTCTCATGATCATGACTCATCCCATTCCATTTCCTTGCCTCAATAGCCCAAATCGATTTCTTCAGTAGCCATTTAATCACTTTTTAATCTACCACGAGAAACGTGAACCTGCCAAAACAGCCTCCTAGGGTGCCTGCATTGTCCAACTGGGCCCACCAGGCTCTTTGTGAGGGGGGTACTATGGAACAATCAAGTGACTACACCCCCTATGCCCCATACAGCACCCTAGGAGATCAAATAAAAACATCTCCCTGCTCAGACATATCATTCAATGAAGCAAAACTGCATCAAAAGGGTAAAATGAGCCTGATCATCTCTGCAAGTACCTGGAAATGAAAACAAGCTGTCTAACTAGACTCAGAGAGTCCAAATCCATCTAGGGCATATACTCATACCCTTTCCAGGTCTCTACCTGATCGTCAACAATATCCAATAGACAAAATAATAACCTGTAAATGATCAGATAACCAATATAACTCAGGATGGCATCCATATGTTGCAAGTATTCAAAGGCTAAGACATGCTCTGCAAATCATTTAAGTAACAATCATAACAAGTAGCAGTCACTTCCATTTTTCACTTATTTGTGTTGAAATTTGTATACTTCCCACTTGAATAGGATACAACAATGTTATTTTCACTTGACAGAGAACATTACTATTCAAAATTTCCAGATAGTGGAATGTTACAGTTATTACAAAGAGAATTTAAAAATCCTACATCGATGCAACTAGAGCTTGAATGGTTGGAAAATTGAATTTCTCATTTTCAGGTGTTTGAACAATTGATCATGTGAGAATTTGACAAGGCTAACTATTTGTTGTAATGTCCTTTTTTGGACATTTGGAGAAAATTACAAATTGGGCAAAATTTGAGCTTAACTAGTTAAGACTCTAGAGGGTTCCAACTTTCACCAAAAGGTCCCGAACTTGAAAAGAGATGGTATGGTGAGTCTTAAAACATCCCAAGGTAGTTTATGGATACTTTGTATCAGACTTTAGACCTTTGAAACCTTCTTCGGGGCTGATGACAAAAAGGCTAAAAATTACTGGGAAATTGTGATGAAATTCCCCCTAGGGTGTAGGCCAACTGGGATTCCCAACTCATGTACGAACCTCCCAAATTTGTAAGAAGAGTATGAGGACTGATATAATAACTCATGGACTGTCATTACACATGGTTAGTAGTTTTGTAAATTGGTTATAGAGTTCAACATTCGTTTGATAACTTTCAGTGAAATTGCTAATGGGGAAATTGCATAACTAGCTCGATTTTGACATATGAAAGGTAGAGTTAAAGATTGAGATCAGGATGTGACATATATGGACCATATACAAAATACAAATGGACTCCACAACAGTATTAAACACCATAGAAATCCCTTCATACAAGTCTGGTATACAACTCATTCAGTATGGGAGTCAAATACATGAAAACTAGTGAATTAGTAGCATGGAATTGCAAGAGTTTCACATATGGATTTCTTGGATTTCGACCCACGGAGCTTAGGGACATGAAATTACAGAGTAAAACATAATATATGGTTGTCACAACATCAAACTCATAGAACATCCCTCATACAAATCTAATACAAGACTCCTTCAAGATTGAAACCAAAGTCATGGAAACTAGTGATTCAATGGCATGGGAATCAGTGTTGCAAACATCGGCGCAACGAAAAAATCGACAGGGTCCAGGAAACATCGTTTCGGGATATCTCGGCAATATATCAGCAAACATCGGCAATAAATCGGCAAACTTAAAAAAATACAAAAATATTCAATTTCACCTTAAGAAAAAATCGGGAAAAAATCGACAATATCTCGAGATAAATCGGGAAAAAATCGGCAAAATCACTGGAAAAGATCACCTCGAAAAAATCAGGAATATCTCGGGATAAATCGGAAAAAAATCGGGAAAATCTCGGGAAAAAATCGGCCCTATTTTTTCGGCGATTTTTTGAGAGAAAATCGTCGAGCTGAAAAACTCACGATTTCTCGGACATCGGCGATTTCTCGACCGATGTTGGTAACACTGATGGGAATGCAAGCTTTTCACACATGAGTTTATTGGATTTCGACCCACAGAGGATATGGACATGAAATTACAGAGTAATACATCATATATGGTTTTCGCAACATCCTCAAACTCATATAATATCTCTCATAAAAATCTGGTATAAAACTACTCCAAGATTGAAGCCAAAAGCCAAAATCCATGAAGACTAGTGATACAAGGGCATGAGTATGCAAGCTTTTCATGCATGTATTTATGATATTTCGACTTACATAAATATTAGACAGCCATACATCATATATTGTTACCCCATCATCATAAAATTCATATAAATGTCCTCATACAAATCTGATATAAAGCTACTTCAATATTGAAGCCAAATCCGTGAAAACTAGTTATTCAAGAGCATGGGAAATGTGAGCCTTTCATACATGTATTTTTGAGATTTCGACTTACAGAGCATATGGAGATGATATTATAGAGCCATACATAAATCAAAGCTTGGCCATCAACTATCGTCAACAAGGCGCAAGAATCACTTCAACAAGTGCGCCATCAAATGAGAGTGTGGGGAAATGGAGAAGAAGGAATGAGAGAATGGGGAGATAGATGAGAATTCGACTGGATGGACCTTCAACCTGCAAATAAAACTCCTTCATTAAGCTCCCATCAGAGGTCTGAATGGCCTCTCCATCAACCAACTTGAAAAGGAATCTAACTCCCTCGAAATTGGTTCACAAGCAGGGAGAGTGAACACTCGGCATGCAATGAACAAGCAAAATCTCTCCAAAATACCAAAGGCCAATTAACAAATGATCAAAAGCTATTCTCCTTCCTCATGACATCCTTTTATTAACTTCATGATGCCTCCTAAGGTCGAATTTCCCTCCATGAGCTTTCTCCAACTCATTTTAGTGGTTTAGTAACTTTCATGACACTTGTCTTCCTCTTCATGCTCCAATTCTTTCCCCAATTCGAATGGCTGCCTCTAACTCCCAAATTCGACCTCTTGGTGGCTATTTTTAACCCTGACATGTCATATTTGTCATATGTCATCAATCGGGTCTGAATTTGTCATACTTGTCATAGAATCTTCCATCATTTGTTGTCATAGAGTGCATAGAATCTCCTTCCAAGTGGCACACCTTGTCTTCTAGTATCTTCCTCTTCCATGTGAATTACGATCCTTTACCAATTCGACTTCCTTGGCTCATTATATTTGACACCACATTACCATCCAATAATGTTACATTACCCATTTGTTCGAATTTGGATGAATATCATGCCAAGTGTGCGGGGAATCTAGTCACCCAAAGGCTCGACAAGCTTCCAAGTGTCTTCAAGAACTCATGGCACCTTATTTTCTTAGCATTTATCATTTAAGTGACCCAATCAAATGTGAATATGGTAAACTAAAGTCCTTTCGGGTCTCATAGCCCCTAATTACAAAATTTATGTCTCCATCTCAACCTAGGGAACTAGTAGGTTGGTGAAACATTATTTGGAAATTATTTAGTTGGGGACATGACATTTGCCCAATGCTTCGGCAACAAGATTCTTATTTTGACTGATTTGCTGGAAGCATAAAACTCATGAATAACAATTTTGATCAATATTCCCAAACAGCAGTTACAGATCAGATCACACCTACAAATATGGCAGTTCCTTCACAACATCAAAATCTTTGGGAATTTATTAAGGATGTAAGGTGAAACAAACTACTATTGGAATGCAGTCCACCATGTGTTTCTTCAAGGAAAATCATTTATGACAAACCATTCAAGACAGTAACAGTTCTTTAAAATCCAGCTCAAATTACAGTGACAATACTTAAAATCTCAAGATTTAACTTACCTCACAATTCCAGCAGTGACGGTATTTTGGAGAGATAGAGGGCATCCCAAAGCTATTACCCAATCCCCTGGTCGAAGTTTGCTAGAAGAACCCAGCTTTGCTGCTGGCAATGGAAGCTTTGTGTTGATTCTAACAACAGCAATATCAGTTTGAAAATCAGCATTGATAACTTCACCATCAAAAGTACGCCCATCTTGCAACGTAACAACAACCTGGATTATAAAATTATTTACATTGAGTATCATAAATGGTTGACCGAAAACAGCCCACAGATCACATGCTAGTGATAGTCATGTAGTCATAAAAATTTAGAAAACAATTTACAAAGTGACCTCAACCAGCAGTCAAATCTTGAAAAGCATGCAGTTAATAATGAGTTTGCATTGGATGCCAAACAAAGCATTGCACGATATATGCACACTAAATAGTAAAAACTACATTAAGATCCATGGGGAGCTTGTTTGATATAGTCATCCATAGGGACCTTGTCTGATACAGTCAAACCCCATGTCTACCTTCCAAACAACAGAATCAATCAGTGGAGAGAGCTGAACAGTAGTATATTGATATGTTTTACGCAATTTGTGTTTATTCTAATTGTTACAACAAAATCTAACACCCCCAATGATGTGAAGACCCAACATCATGGAGCTAGTCTTGTGCAACTTCAAGAAGGCTACCCACTATCACCTAAGTAGCTCAAACTAAAACCTTAGAAACCCAAGGTAAAATACCTTAATTAAGCCATTACTTCAAAAGTACAATTATTAACACTTCAAAACTCTGGGAGACCCTAAGTCCATGGGTTCCCATTCAATGAAATGCCTAAGAGTTTTAATTGCATCATAATTTAATCATCCAACCTTTTAATCATTAATTAGAGGGTGTGCACCATCTCATGAGCAATTTAGCTTGTTTGGCACATGCAAACTCACCAATTGCAACACCATGAACACACGAAGACATATCACCCCATACTTCTTAGCCAAACATCATGGCCACCACTCAACCCTGAGGAATCAGTATCTCTAAAAAAAAGCCAAAGACACAAGTGTACCCCTGCCCATCCAACTTTCTAGCCATGAAATCCTACAAGCTCGAAACATGTGAAAAATTAACAAGTGATGTGAAAAAAATCACAAGTATGGGCCTCATAAGCTATGAAGGGTAACAAGGTTTAATCCAGATTCAGCTGCACAATTTCGCTGGAGTGTTTACTAAATGGATGTTAAGAGAGCCTGGCCAAGTAAAAATTTGGAGGAAAAAACTTATATGCTCCAACCTCAAGGGTTCCAGGTTGTAATACAAGAATATCTAGTATGCAGGTTGGTTAAGGCTCTCTATGGCCTGAAGCAAGCTCCTAGAACTTGTACATCAAAATGGACAGATATCTGGGAGATGGAGAATTCAGAAGAAATTCCTATAATCCTAATCTCTGCATCAAGATTGCAGAAGGTGAACTGGTGATTTTGGTGATATCTGTAACTGATATCATCATCACAGGCAGTGAGGTCAGAGCAATTCAAAAGGTAAAACAGAATTACGTGCTTCTTTTGACATGACACGATTAGGTCTCCTACATTATTATTTAGATGTAGGGTTTGGCAAACTGGTGAATGTACTTTTACTTAACAAACTAAATAGGCAAAACGTCCACCAAAATAGGTTCACAAGGTAGATTGTCATAGTTCATCTACATCTATGAAGACTGGGCTCGAACTACTAAAACTGACACAAAATCTGCGTATAAGTCAGTATACAGAGAACTACTGGTGATCTTGATTTATTTTACAGCCACTCCACTTTACCTCAAAATAGGTTAGCTATATCTAGGTTTATGACAGCTCCCGATCAGAGCACTGGACAACAACAAAAAAGGATTTTGAGATTTGTAAAAGGTGCAACAGAATTTGGCATCATTTATGGAAGAAGTAAAGAACTCCAGTTTGTTGGATATTCATATTCAGATTGGGAAAATCTATGGATGTGTTGCAGCTGCGACTATTTCCCAAATTTTTTAAAATTTTGGACCCTCCTTTTAAATTTTATCTTGCCTGGGAGTTTTTGGTTTGCTGAACTCTGTCTTTCCTCTGTTACAAATTTGGATTTTCCTGAGTTTGAATTGAGTTCAATTGTTTACCACTTTCGGAGGTTGAGTGATTATTTTTGTCTACAATGCTTTTGACTGTGAAGTATGAAGTTTTTCGACTTATGGATGATTTCCTTTTTTTTCGCTGTTGGAAGTTTTTTGAACAATGAATTGGGGCCTAGTTCTCTACGCAGCCGTTGTTGCAAAAGCTAAACGATGAATGTTCCGACGGTTAGCTCTTATCTTTTCCGATACCGTGGTTTTATTGTTTTAACTTTTGACTTTGCGATTTTTTTTTGCTTTTTGCTCTCGGAACGGTTTATGACTTCGATCGGAAGCCATAGTCTTTATGTCTTCCGCCGTTGCAGCTCCTTAGCAGACTAACCATCCAACGTATAGTTGTTCCGTTCGCCGATGATTTGTTCCAATCTTCGCCGACGTTTTATTTTGCCGTGGAGCCCTTAGGTTGTATGGCTCCCGCCATTGCGGCTGCGCAGTACACTATTGCTCCAGCGTTTTAGTTGGTTCATCTGTCGATACCTTACTAGTTAGTGGCTCCGCTATCCGATGCGTGACTACGGCGGCACTTAGTGTTTTTCCTCGCCGAAATTGTGGAGACCAGAGTCTGTCCGTCGCCCGTCGTTGCGGCTCCTTGACGAACTAATCGCCCGATCCTTAGTTAGTCCGCTTGCCGATGAAGTTTTTCCCGCCGACATTTTTTCACCAAAGTCTATATATAGTACGGGGTTATTATTTTATTGTTTACCCTTGTGAACTCGCGTTTGCTGTCCTTGTCGAGTCGAAATGTGCATCCGTGCTTAGCTGTCGGGATTTCGTGCATTTCGTGTGCTGCCGTGGAAGTGTTGGACCGTCCCGTCGACTGTAACTCGTTTGCCAGGCAGGCCAACCATAGTTTTTCCTTCCTCTGATTTTATGAGTCGTTTTGGGAACTAGGGTCTTTCACTGGTTGGGTTTTCCCGCCGTGGTGTGGTTAGATGTCTAGATTGAATTTATATGATTGCAGCGTGAAGTATTGGTCAGTTTCACAGCATTTACGGTGGGGGGCTTTTGTTTTCTTGAGCCTGTTTTCAAGCCGTTATGAAAACTCGATCCCGGTCCGAAGGTTTAGGAGGTTGGTGCGCTGTCTGCACCGTTTTTTGTGGGGTTGCTTATGGCCATCTGGGGAGGGAATTTTCAGTTCTTTTTCTGTCGTGGGCATGTACCCTATTTTTTCGGGACGCCGGAGGTTTTGATTCTCGTTCAGACTGGGATTTCCGCGTAGGGCCTCATTCTCGAAGACGAGCCTCACTGATAGGGGTTTTTCGTTTTGGCGAGGAGTTAAGATGCATTTCGGTTTAAACGATGTATGTGCTAGCTGGGTCATGTTTTAGTTGCAGTCGGACTTAGAATTTTTCAGACCTAGTTTGCAGAAGCTTTTCTCGCTGGTTATTTTCTATTATGCATTAATTTTCTGATAGTTTATCTGTTGAAAATGCATATGGAAGAGGTAAATGTTTTTATACAGTTTTTCTTCGTTCTTAAAATACTGATTAAAAGCTCCAATGGCCTAAGAGTATGTTTGGTCTATGACAGGGCAACTTTTTCAAAGGAGATATGTCTAAAAGACAACAGAAGAAGGCCCTTGTTGCTGAGGGAGAACCAGATGTGGAAGTCATTACTAAGGTGGAATATATCTATGAAGACACTAGAGCTACCACTGGGGTAGAGCTAGACTACAAATGGGGTGAGATATATCAAATGATTTCGAATCAGGATGTGCCTGATGCTAGATTCGAAGAGTTGACCATATATGCTAACATCGAGAAGTCAGCTCTGATGAAGGTAGCCACTAGACCTGAGTTGTTCCCATGCTCAGAGGTGATCAGTTGAATCTTGCCTAAAGCAGATATGACCACAATGATCTTAGCAAATACTGCCAAACAGGGCCATGCTGCATACAGACCTGGTTATGTCTCACTAACATATCACCTACCTCCTGCTCAAGTATACTTGACTGAAAATTGGCTAAAGGAGATAAATTTGGACCTGGTTGAAACAGTGAAGAGGATGATGATGCCTAGGAAGAACTTTCGAACCAAGCCATCAAGAGAGTATGATACAGCCACTCTCCAGACTCCTTACAGGTTTATAGCACTGATGCTGAACGGAGTGTTTGGGAGAGCTCATGGTAAAAGTTTCAAGTTGGGATGGATTCCCATTATTTTCTATGTGGCCACCCAGGGGACTGTATTCAACTGGGCAAACATTGTGTCCAACAGCCTCTCAACTTGCATATCTTCAGCTTTGGGAGGGGTGTCCCAAAAGAAGTCTGAGTTCTATATGAGCTCCATCTTGGTAAACTGTATATTATGTACCCAACCATTTCCAGGCTTAAGGTGCAATTGGGACAGGGACAAAACCCCTGTGTACACTGCATACAAACTATTTTGGGCACACAAATATTGTAGCCACTATAAGGAGATATGTGAACATTTTATCATGCCTTTGTACCCTTTAATCTTCCTGATAGAATGTATCTGTATGTCTGAGGAGGCATTCAAAGTCATTGAGGAACATGGGAGTTATTATTTGACTGAAGAGGGGATGTACATTAGAATGTATGGTTGCTCTAGGGCACCTTCTCTACTACCCCAGTATGCCACTGATTATGTGGTGCATAAAGAAGCAATTAGGCAGGTGTATCTTGATGGTGTCGGAAGCTTTTTGTTTGAACATAAGAAGGCAGCCTACCCTGCTATCCCTTTTTGGATAGGGATTTATAAGTTCACAAATATTAAACGAGTTGCTGAATTTGTACAGGAATTGGAGCAATTTCATTTTGGGGAGATGAGCTTCCACGGGAATTACTCCCAAAAGAAGGTTGCAAAGCATTGCAAAGAAGCAAATGTTCATTTTGAATATGCAAATTTCTGGGACAAGGATGAAGAAGTCTTCAAGAATGCAAGGAACATGACTGCATTGAAGAGAAGATTTAAATAGAAAATCACCAATGTGGGCGGTAAGGGCAAAACCGCACAGAAGAAAGCTGAAGAAGAAGAAGCCAAAAAGAGAGAAGAGGATGCTAGGAGACTAGCAAAGGAGGCAGAAAGTTAGCTTAAGAAGGAAGAAGAAGAGATGAAGAAAAAACAAGAAGAGAGTGAAGGTCTGAGGTTAGCAGGAGCTAAGAAAGACCAGCAAACTACTGAACATACAGATGCACAAGAGGCACATGATCACACGGATCAAGGACATCAGGATAATCCTGATCTTCAGGAGCCTGCTGCAACCTCTGGCAGCACCCAAGAACAGGTTGTATTTTTTGGATTAAATCCGATACCTTTTATGCAAAAAGAAGGAGAAGATGTCCCTGATTTCAGCACCATCTTCTATGATAAGGAGAAGAAGAGGATTGTCAAGAGAACTGAGAAAGTCGAAACAGGAGGACAATCAGGTATGATGATTACTGATAAAACTTTGGTGCATGGGACAAATGCAGATCCACGACTGACGGTCGGAGCTGGGGTGGCATTAACCCAGGCCACTGAAGACAATGTGGATAGACTTATAACAGACCTTGAGCAATCAAGGAAAAATGCAACATAGCTGAAGGACACTCTAAAAAAGGAGAGGGATGAAGATCACAAGTTAAAGAGAAAAATTGAAGATATGCATAATGAAGTAAGGACTTCAAAGATAGAATTCCAAACTCTGCAGGCAAGCAAGATGGCCTTGGAAGTCTCAGTAGAGAAGAATGAACGGGAGGCTCAGAATAGTCTAGCAGAACTACAGAAGTTACAGCTAGAATAACAAGGGTTGAAGACAGAGAACAATGACCTCAAAGTATCATATGAAACTTTGAGTGCAGAAAAGGATCAGCTGCAGAGCAAAGTTGTTGACTTGGAGGCATAGAGGGCCACCATAGCAGAAAGGGAAAAATAATACCAAGTGCAGGTGGCAAGTTTTGAAGGACAGATTGCTTCATTAATAGCATCACTGAAGGATGCCAGTGAACAGCAAACTGATATTCAGCCTCTTAAGGAGTATGTCCTAGCCCAACGAAGAAGAATGCACCAACTGCAGGTGTCTATTGAGGAAGAAAGATGTAAAATCTTACAGATAGATAGCAGATTGGAGGAAATCTTGGAAACTACCTCATATTTTGTAGATAGGTCTCAAGATATTTTGGAAGTCCTGACTGGAAGGATAGTAAGGATAGAAACCAATGAAGAAATCCCTGCAGATTTACCAGCTAAAGATCAACATAGCTTAAATCAGGATTATGACTTGTTAGAGTTTGCAATAAATACTGCAGCAGAATTCAAGAAGACTGTGAAGAAAACGAGAGCAGCTTGTACTGAATACTGCAAAAGGGTGCTGGTCACCTACAACAGATGTCAAGTGGCTGCAGAACAAAGACTAGATGCATTACCAGAGCATGAGTTGTTCACAAAGCTACTACAGAGCAAGTACCAGAAGGATGAACAGAAGATGCAACAGGTCAAATATTTAGATGAGCAGATCCTGAAAAATGCAGTAGCTCATTCAGCAGTCAGCATCCATTTACTTGAAGATCAGCTACGTTTGAGTCCAGCAAGAATTGAGGTGGTTAGAAATCAGGCTGCAAAATATGAAATAAACATTCGGTTTCTTGAACCTTCAGATTTTGAAAGCATAGCAACAGAGGCCCAAGCGTGGAAAAAGTTCATCAATGATCAAGCAGGGCCCTCTTCATGAAAATGCTTTATTTAATTTTGTTTTGAATGTAATGTATCGTATAATGTATGAGCACTCACTAATGGACAAATTTTGGGAATGGAAATGTTGGAGAAGCCCAAGAATCATTTGAGGGCAGCCCAAAAGTTTTGCTTTTTGTATAAGTATAGGAGAGTTAGATGTAGACAAGAAATTTTTCCCAGATAGATTTGTGAGAGTATAATGTAAGAAGAACTATTTCCTTTTGCATAAAGAAATTACAAGTTTATTGTTGGAGAAAGCTTTGTGGAAGGTTTCAAATGCTATGCAATGGATTTGTTGAATGTGAACTATTTCGTTTCCAGCTGTTATCCACTAACTGTGAGATCGTTCTAACTCTTTGAACCTATGTTCTTGTTATGAATGCGCTCTAGTTTATTTTATGAAATTTCCACTATGAGTAATGAATGCTATTCCTAAACAATTAGCTATCTGGTTGTTCATATATCTATAAATGTTCATGTGTTTTGAAATAAGTAACAGCTATCTGTGAATTTTCTTAATGCATGCACAAAATACATTACTCATTGATGAATAATAATCTTACTCCCTAGGGATAGGTTAGATAGTTAGTTTTAGTTTTTCTTGTTGTGTGTGGTTTAGATGCGAGAGAGTTAAGACGAGAGGTAAGAACCTGCGCATCACATTGTGAGCGCTCCTCGTATTCTCTATCAATTTGCATTCTTAGATAGGCACTTGCATCTCATACTTAAATAATAAAAAAATAAAACATAAACGGTGGACTGGGCCATAACCGGTAAAACCTTTTATTTTTGTTACTTGACCTACAGTAGTCGGACCGTAAATCGGACGGATTCCCCATACCAAACAGTAACGGGCTAGTTGGGAACGTCTACTGGGGAAAATCCCTAACTGTTGTTACCTGCGATTTTCCAGGCCTCAACAAGATGATAAGAAGTCTACAAGTTATGTGTCAGTCTTTGTATAGGACGTGTCATCAGTCAACAAGAAACAACATATTGTGTCACTTTCTTCTATCGAAGGAGAACGCAGGGCAGTGGTTAAAGGGGAATGTGGAACAATTTAGCTTAAGAGAATATTTGCAGGTTTATGGATCAAATGGACAAGCCAACAATTCTATATTGTGACAATCAAAATATTCTAAAATTAGCAAAAAATCCAGTCTTTCATGACTGCTCAAAACACATAGAAGTACGGTCACTACTGTCAACAACTTTTCAAAGATGGTGAACTTCTGCTGCAATATTGTACCACTCAAGAGAGCACATGAGAAGACTGCAGACATCCTCACCAAACCACTCAATCCATATAGCTTCGTAAAATTTTAAAGATGAGCTTAATGTATCTTCCAAAATGACCATTAACGAAGGGCTAAGAAACCAGACATGTCCAAACAGGCCTCTGTGCCCCATGTCATCATGTCAGACACAAATACGGGCATGACACGTATCTCTAACAATTTTGCATTGTGTCCTAACCTGTCTGCTATGTGTCTGAAAACAGGACATGAAAAGCATGTGAAGGAGGGCTGCAGGCCACTTAAAAGCGATTTTTCTTGTCTGCTTTTTCATTTGCAAGTGAAGAGCAGGGTTGAGAGTGGTTTTTCTTGTAGGTGAAGAGCATTTGAAGGATTTCCAAGGGTTTCCAAGTCATTTGAGCGAAGATTTCAGGGTTAGGATTTTGATGGCTTACCGAGAAATATGGTTCCGACATCTTGCTTTACGACTATCATCTGTGTCTCATTGTGATTTGTGAATGTGTAATGTGTATTGATTCTAATTTCTATTGAATATTTGTAAATGTTCTAGCTTCTAAAAAGATTTGGATCTATATCTCTATACTTTTTAAAATATATAAAACGTGTCTTTTGTGTCCTAATTCTGGGGGTCACTGTGTCTGTGTTGGACACTCGTATCTTTGTGTCCTCCATTGTAAATATTCCTTTAATATTCAACTATGGCTGAATAGTTCAAACAAAGTATTTATTGATAACCACACATGAATATCTTTTACAGTATGCAGCAAAATATAAAACTGACAAATAACTCAGCATCACAGCATAAAAATTGACACTATTATTTTGGGTATGGAAGCCCCGGAAAAAACCCAAGATAGGAAAACCGATGCAGCAATCAGATATAGATTTTATTATGAGAAAATATGGAACATTACAATCACTGCAAATTCACCCAAACCTGGCGAATGCAGCTATATGACAGAATCAATGGGAAAATCCCAGCTAAATCTCAACACCCTCCTATGTGAGTGTATGGCCCAGTTGTACAAAGCTCAATGATCATGATACTCACTCCTCCGTCTTCCCAGCTAAATCCTCTGTCTGACTTTCTCTCCCTGTCTGTATCCTGTCTCTGTCGGAATACAAGTGTGTGTGTCCTCTCCACCAATTGATCTCTCTTTTATAACTTTAGGTATAGCGAAAACCCTAATTTCACTTTCACTTTAACTAGTGGTAAAGCAAAAACCCTAATTTCACTTTCACTTTAACTAGTGTTTCACTAAAGTTAATTTAGATCACTTTAATTTATTTTCCAAAGTAAACTTAGGAAAAGTAAATTAAATACAACTGGTTTCCTAATCTAAGTCTTCTGCATGCAAGAACACATGCATGCAGGAAGACCTTCCTTGTTGCTACTAGTTTAACACTCCCTCTCAACGAGGAAGGGATTCGGTAGCAACCCCAACTTATCCCTGAACTTCACAAAACTCTGTCTGCAAAATGCCTTGGTGAAAATGTCTGTCGCCTGCTCATCTATCTATATGTACTCCAACCGAATGGTTCCTCCCTGAACACAATCTCTCAAGAAGTGGTATCTGATGTCTATGTGTTTGCTCCGATCATGGAACACTGGATTCTCAGATAGCCTGATGCCACTCTGAATTGTCACAGTGAACTACTATAGCCTCCAGGTCACACTCCAACAACCCTGCAAGTAACCTCCCTAGCCACATACCCTCACAAGAAGCTATGCTGGATGCCATGTACTCAACCTCTGTCGAGCTCAATGCAACTGACTTCTGCTTCCAGCTAAACCAAGAGACAACCCCTGGTCCAATGTTGAAACAACAACCTGAAGTACTCTTTCAATCCTCTACACATTCTGCCCAGTCAGCATCTGTGAAACTTGCTAACTATACACTCCCCCTGCGCTCATAAACCAATCCATACTCCACTGTACCTCTGATGTAGCGAAATATGTGCTTCGCAGCCGTCCAATACACTCTCCGAGGGTCCACCATGAACTGGCTCAAAGAGTTGACTACAAAGTTGATGTCTGGTCGAGTGTTGACCAGATACATAAGCGATCCGATAAGCTAATGATACAAGGTAGGATCAAATCCGTCTGACCCTGATGCATCAATCTTCCTCCAGTTGGAAACTACAGGTATGGCCATAGGCTTGCAGTCCTCCATCTTGAATCTCTTCAAGATCTCTACTGCATACTTCCCCTGTCCAATGAAGAAGCATACATCTCACGGCCAAACCTCCAAGCCCAAAAAGTAATGCATCAACCCAAGGTCCTTCATCTCAAACTCCACTGCACGGTTGGACTTGCAATCTCCAATCAGCCTCACATCTCCTGTCAAAAAGAGATCATCGACATACAGGACCGGTATGAGAGGCACCTCACCTGTCAAGAAGTACAAGTTGTGGTCAACCTCACTCCACTGAAATCCCATCTCCCATGGATACCATGCGCGAGGTGCCTGCTTGAGCCCGTAAAGAGCTCGATGCAGTCTGTATACATGCGTCTCCATGTCCTCCACATCAAACCCCTTTGGCTGCTCAATATACAACTCCTCTATCACTCTGTTGAGGAAGGCAGTCTTGACGTCCATCTGATGGACACATCAATCCATCTCAGCGGTTAGTGAGATAATGATTCGAATGGAAGAATACTTGGCAACAAGGGCGAAGGTCTCATAATCAATACCCTCCTTCTGTGAAAACCCCTTTACCACGAAGCGTACCTTATACTTTTCCACACTTCCGTCTGCTGCATGCTTCACGTTGTAGATCCATCTAGATCCCACCACCTTTTTCCCTTGTGGCCTCGGCACAACCTCCCATACCTGGTTTTTCATAAAGGAGTCATATTCCTCAACCATAGCCTCTTGCCACACATCATGTTGTGCAGCCTCCACGAAGCTGGAAGGTTCAGAGATAATCAACTCTATCATCAGTGCCATGTAACTAAGCCTCTCTGGTGGTACACTCCGTCTAAAAAATGTCCGTTGAGGATCTACCTACCTAGAATCCTGCACTGTGGACCTAAACTACTTAGGCCTTGGCCTAGTGTCAACCTGTTGCGGCTGCTAGATATTCGTCTCCAGCTGCAGCTCATCCTTCAAGTCAATGACTGGAGGATCCTGTCCACCTAACTCCCTCTAACCACCAGAACCTGTGCTTTGTGTCTATACTTGTACCTGTACATCTGGATCCTCCAACTTGACCCTCAACTCCCGTGCTAGCTGCTGCTCTACTGGTAAGTCCAAAGATCTCCTCAAGGCCCTGTCCTCATCGAACTGGACATCCGTGCTCACAATAATCCTCCTGCGAACTAGAATGTAAACTCTATATGCCTTCAAAATCTTGTTGTACCCAACAAATAGCCCCTTCTCCCCAGAAGGATCCAGCGTCTTCCTATTGTCAACATGAACATGACAATAGAAGACACTACCGAATATGCGAATGTGACTCACATCTGGCCTAGTGCCTGTGAAAGCCTCCTCAAAGTTGCGTGGGGAAACATATTCTGAATGTATACTGCAATCTTGTATGCCTCATCCCAGAGGAATAATGGTAATCCCTGATCAAATAGCATGGCCTTGGCTGCTCCAACCATCGTCCTGTTCTTTCGCTCTGCAACTCCATTCTGTCGTGGGATATGGGGCACGGTGTGCTCCTTGATCACCTCAGCCAAACAATACTCCATGAATTCATTGGAAGTGTACTCACCCCCGTTGTCTGTCCTCAACACTCGAATCTTCTTTCCTGTTTAGTTCTCCACAAGAATCTTGAACTCTCGGAACCTCTCAAAGACCTCTGACTTGACCTTCAGAAAATAGATCCAGGTCTTCCTAGAATAGTCATCAATGACAGTCACGCAGTAGTTGTAACCACTACACAAATGGACACTCACAGTTTTTCATACATCAGAATGCACCAAGTCCAAGGGCTCCTTAGACTTGTGCTCACTCTGTGGGAAAGGCTTCTTGATGTTCTTCCCGAAAGCACAACCCTTGCAGTGGTTATGCTATTCCTCCTCTACCTGAGGAACTCCAATGACTTCCTGTCTCAAATGCTTCAATGCTCCATGGTGTAAGTGTGCCATCTTCCTATGCTGTCACCCTGACTGCTGCTGCTGACTAGAGCCTTTGCAGGGTCAAAGTGTAGTCTGTACACTTTCCCGCTCCTCCTGCCAATCACCCGATCCAAGCTCCTATCTGACCCCTTGGGTGTGATATACACTCTATGGTCATGAAACTTCACCTGATGTCCCTTGTCCTCCAAAGTGGAGACAGCTATAAGGTTCTTGGTCGGTCCTAGAACATACAACACATCAGCAAAACTGAGGGGTTTACCAGACTCCCTCTAAAACGAAACAATGCCAACTCTCTGCGCCTAATACCGCGCATCATCACCTAGCTCAACGTGGATCCCTTCTCAACCCTCCTGCAAGTCTTTGAAGAATTTCTTTTGTCCAGTCATGTGACTAGATGCTCCGTTGTCGATGTACCATATGTTGCTCCCTGTGGTGCTTGCCATGTAAGATATCAACCAAAACTCCACATCGAAGTTCCTGCTGAACTCATCCACCTCTACAAATCCAACCATCTGAGTGTTACTCTTCTTCTTCCTGTCTGGGCACTGGGAGGCAAAGTGTCCCTGCTTGTGGCAGATAAAACACTTGACCTTTGACACGTCAAGGTTCTTCTTACTATCCTTCTTCCTCTTTGCCTTCTCCTTGCTCTTCCCTGTAAGGGATAGAGCCTCCTCATCCACAATTTGTGGGGCACTGCTGGATGAGCCCGATCCTTGACCCATGCGGGTCTCCTCCTGCACAAAGTCATCCCATAGTCTCTGCCAATCAAAGAGCTTCTCCCTAGCCACAACACCTATGACAAAGGTGTCCCATGGCTTAGAGAAGCCATTGAGGGCTATCCGAACTAGCTACTCATCCACTGTCTTAGAGCCAACAGCTCCAAGCTCATCCCTGATCTGTGTGAGCCTCGTGAGATAAGGCACCACTCCTTCTCCCTTGGCCATCTTGGTGTTGAACATCCTCTCTTGCAGCACCATCTTCTGGTTCTCGTTCTTGCTTTGGTATAGACTCTCCAAAGCTATCCACATCTCTACTGCAGTCTTCTTACCAGAAAGGTGAGGGGCTATATGGTCCTTCACTCAATCCATGGTAATCAACATGGCTCTGGAATCGATCTTCTTCCAAGCTACTAAATCTGTCGGATCTGTCGGTACAACCTTCGTGGAGTCAATGTGCTCCTCTGCATCACTAACGTCCAGGATCCTTGTGATCCTTTCTTTCCATGTAGGAAAGTTCTAAGCACCCTGGAGTCTATCCTCAACTCTCAACTACATGGCCATAGTGAAGTGTACCTGTCAAACCCTAGATCTATAAGTCTAGGATTGTGTCTTCCTATAGATCTGCCCCTGATCTATCATTGCTGCTGCAAATCTCTCAACTTTAGCTCACCAGAGCTCTAATACCATGTAAATTTTCCTTTAATATTCAACTAGGGCTAAACAATGCATTCAAAATATTTACTGATAACCACACATGAATATCTTTTACAGTATGCAGCGGAATATAAAACTAAGAAATAACTCACAACATCACAGCATAAAACTTGACACTATTATTTTGGGTATGGAAACCCCCGGAAAAACCCAAGATGGGAAAACTGGTGCAGCAGTCAGATATAGATTTATTATGAGAAGATATGGAACATTACAATCACTGCAAATTCACTCAGACCTGGCAAATGCAGCTACTCGACAAAATCACTGGGCAAATCCTAGCTAAACCTCAACACCCTCCTGTGTGAGTGTACAGCCCACCTGTACGAAGCTCGGTGATCCTGATGCTTGCTCCTTTGCCTTCCCAGCTAAATCCTATGTCTGACTTTCTCTCCCTGTCTGTATCCTGTCTCTGTCGAAATACAAGTGTGTGTCCTCTCCACCAATTGATCTCTCTTTTATAAGTTTAGGTAAAGCGAAAACCCTAATTTCACTTTCACTTTAACTAGTGGTAAAGCAAAAACCCTAATTTCACTTTCACTTTAACTAGTGGTAAAGCAAAAACCCTAATTTCACTTTCACTTTAACTAGTGTTTCACTAAAGTTAATTTAGATCACTTTAATTTATTTTCCAAAATAAACTTAGGAAAATTAAACTAAATACAACTGGTTTCCTAATTTAAGTCTTCAGCATGCAAGAACACATGCATGCAGGAAGACCTTCCTTGTTGCTACTAGTTTAACATCCATGTCCCGTGTCCTCGTGTCAAGTGACTTAGACGAAGGGTATTGGTGTATTTTGTTTATATATCAGTCATTATACATGGTATATATCTTTCAAATAAGTATAAAATAAGTCAACATGATAATTAGAGACTTAATTAAGATAGTAAACACTTGGTGTTTTCTTTCCTATGGGACTCTTGGTCTTCTAGCTCACCAATTGAACTCGATATGTATTAGATTCAGATCGATAAGTTTTCAAATAACAATTCAAGCTACTAGTCTCTCTCCTTTGTCTAATGGAAAGCACTTGGAGTCTTGAGGCTTATACCACCATATGCATGGGGTGCTATACCCTCATTTTTTGTAGAGCAAAGCAAGGTTGGATCATTTTAGTATGAGCAGGGCAGATTGTCAAAGCAGTGATGCCAATTGATTACTGAGATTTATATGTATCAATTGTCATATGGTTTCCTTTAGATGGATCCTTGTCAATGTTGTTATTGTACCAGATGCATGCCTAGAGGATGTACTTATGGAACATATGATTTTTAATTTACGGATGTACTAGGTGTCTATAATTTCTACTTTAAACTTGTGATTTTTTATGAGCATGGCGAGTAGGATTGAAACATAGTATAGTATATAGAAGTAGTTTTTGTTTTATGCATGTACCGTTATTTAGTATGACCTCTTGATTATTGCATGGATCACATCCTTCCTCTTGGCTCCATCATTGACCTTACCTCCTCCATCCCATGTCACCCCTGCTTATTTTAAAACCCATTGATCTAGATTTGACAAAGTAACTCAAGAGTTCCCGTCTGTGACATCTTTATTAGGATGGCCTCATTCGCTAGTGTCTTGTCTCTAATGTGTGCAACAAAGTTCTCTAAAGCCTTATGACTATCTTTTTGTAAAGCCCTATTAATTGGATTTGATTGCCTGGGAGAACTAGTTTTTCAATGCCTTATGCCTTTCTTCTTGTAAATCCCTATTAATTGGCTATGTAGTTAGGATTACCACCATCCAACCCTATATGTTTTACTTCTTGTAAAGCCCTGTTGATTGGCTACATTCTAAGGTTGGCCAGTTGCAAGAGATGTGCATCCTAGTCTTGATGCATGAAAGAATTTTTCCCCTCTTTAGTGCCTCAAAAAGGGCATGTTGCCCACCTATTTCGACTAGGTGGCAACTCCATGTACATGAAGTGTACATAATTGTACCTTGGAAAAATCTGAGGATTTTTTCACTTCTGCAGGGCAATTGCCCCTTTGTAAAACGAAATGTCCGCTCCCCTACGTGGGAAAATTAATGTAATTTTATGTACTAGTGTGGATCATATGATACGGATGCCACACCATGGAACTGATTGTTAGGGAAGTCCCCTCATCGAGTGTTTTTCCCTTTCCAATTGATCTTGTTGAACAAACGAGTTTAATCGGTTTGGTTTTCACTCAAAATCCTCCAAAGTGGTGACGGGCGTTCTACCAGTCAAGTCCATGAGGTGGCTAAGGCTTTAAAGTGTAATCCATGACCATGCTAGACATTTGTCTAGAGTCTTGCGGAGTTTCGTTATGTTTTTGAATTTTTGTTAATTTTTCCCAGTTAATTAATTCCACCCCTTGGTGGTTAATTAACTGAGTTTTGATGTAATAATGTAATTACTCAAGCATGGCATTTTGTAATAGGGGCTATGAATGCAAAATAAAATTGCTATGAAACCCCCTAAGCCATTGCTTCGAGTCCCGGGTCGTTCTGATAAGCGGTTGAAGAGATAGACCAATTTTGGTCAGGAGGGGTCTATCTCCCCTAGGAAATTTTTTAATTTCCCTAAGTCAAAATTCATATTATTTGATTTTGAAGGAAAAAATCAAATAATGCCATGGTAAATTTGTTTGGGGGTTGTTAAGCCTAGGAAAATTTACTTCATAATTTTTCCACCCCCCCATGGCCAAGATTTAATTTTTCCAATTTAATTTTTTAATTTTTTCCTAAGTCAAATTTGGAAAAATTTAAAAATTAAAGTGAAAAATTAAATCTAAGGAGAAATTAATGTTAGCCTAAGTTTAAAGGTTAAATATCTATTTTTGGAGCAAAATGTTTAAGTCAAAGCCATTTTTTCCAAGCCACCAAGTAAAAGGGAGAAAACCCCCATTAAGTGGGGCGCTAAAGTTAGAGGTGGTTTAAACCCTCAATATAGAGGGGCGTCCACATGAAAAAAGGCACATCTAAATGTAGAGGGCGTCACATGTTAGAGGCTCCACCAAAAAGGGGGTGCTACCATTTTAGAGGAGGTGCCAATGTAAAAAGAACCACTCTAAAGGTGGCGCTAGGGTGGAAAAAACCCCCATTTTTGGCAAGGCGTCAAGCTAAATAAAGAGGAGGGCGGCCATAATAGAGGGGC
>LPNX010494942.1:1045015-1103639 GCA_001517045.1 Pseudotsuga menziesii
GACTACTAGTACGAGCTATCACCCCCAGAGTGACGGGAAAACAGAAATCGTCAACAAGTGGATCGAAGGTTATCTCAGGAACTATGTAGCAGGGCAACAGCGAACATGGATCAAATGGCTACACTTGGGAGAATACTGCTACAACACTACTTATCACATGTCTATTAGGATGACTCCTTTTAAGGCATTATATGGTTATGAGGCCTTGGATTATGCAGATTTGGCATTTGGAGACAGCAGGGCTCCTAAGGCTAAGGATTGGATACAAGACAGTCAGGACATCCTGAAAGTATTGAAAGAAAACCTACGGACAGCCCAGAATCAACAGAAGATATATGCCGACAAACACAGGATTGAGCGGAGCTTTGAGGTAGGGGATTTAGTCTACTTAAGGCTCCAGCCTTACAGACAGTCGTCGCTAAAAAAGAAAGGAGCGGAGAAATTGAAACCCCGCTTCTATGGACCATACAAAATAGTTCGGAAGGTGGGGGAGGTGGCATATGAGCTAGAGCTGCCCAGAGAAAGCAAAATCCACAATGTGTTCCATGTATCCAGCCTGAAAAAGACCCTTGGGCAACACATTGCTCCATCTACCGAATTGCCCCCTTTAGATGATGAAGGACTGCTGATATTGATTCCTGAACGGATCATACAGACCAGAGAGAGGAAGCTCAGGAACAGGGTGATCAAAGAATATTTGGTTCAATGGAAAGAACTATCGCCAGAGGATGCCACTTGGGAGGGTGAACAGGTATTGCAGCATCCTACTTTGAAGTTGCTTGAGGACAAGCAATCTCGAGCGGGGGGGACTGTAATGTCCCCTTCCTTTTAGGCCTTGAGGCCCATACCGCTAACCCATGTGATTCCTGTGGGTTCGAGCGGTTACTGAGAGCTAGGGGATCAGATCAGGACTGATGCCATCCATAGAAGATCTAGGGCATCATCATTGGGTCAAGAAGGACCACTTGGGCCAAAGGCCACTTTCATGCATGACCATGCTCTTTGCATGACCATGCTCTTTTCCATGCTCCATGCATGACCATGCTCTTTGCATGCAAGTCAACGGCAAATTAGAAGATAAAGTGACCTAATTAGGTCAAAGATAGGGTTTTGCACAATTGAACTTTATAAATAGAGGGAAAAGCAAGAGGAGAGGACACTTATGATTATTGATTATTTTGGGAGCACTTGATAGCAGCACAGCGTGCAGCACAGCAGTTGGGGTTGGAGACGGAGTCTTCAGCTAACAGGATTTCGGCAGTGAAACATCTGTCCTAGTCTTATCCGAGTAAGCCATACTGGTTCACCACTTGTTCTTCATTTCACTCATCAGTTATATAGTACAGGGCATAGATATTTGCAGAGGCACGGTGCAGCCGTAAGAGGGGGTTTTTCCACCAGAACGCCCTAATCAGCTATTGGGCCTTCAGATCTCAGTTTCCTTCCGAAACTCAGGCATCATTCTCACCAGCAGCTTCATACTCTGGTACCCAGTGACTATCAGCTTCATCCGAGCTCATCCGAAGGAGTTATCGGCCTTTCCAGACCATCAGGGGCGTGAGCAGCTGCCTCAGAGAACCAAAACGTTTTCATACTTAGAGGGCTCAGAATTGCAGTATAATCCAGGCAATCTCTCCGGCACAGCGAGGCTATCAGCCCTGCAAATCGGCGGGTCCATCGGGCACCTCCTTCCTTGAGGGCGTCACCCTTTTCTCTGTTTGGGGGCGTCTTGCTGCTGGAGCATTCACCGGAGACAGGAGAGATCAGTTCTTCTCGGATCCAGTTCTCAGTACTTGCAGACTTCATCTGTAGCAGTTCAGCGGGTTATCAGTGGTAAGTGTGTATTCTGTCTCACAAACCCTAACCCTAATTTTTCCTATAAAATAGGGATTTTTGGCTTGCAGTCTGTAAGCCCAGTTATATCTGCATAATTGTTCAGAAATAGAAACTATCAGTATTTGGGATATTTCACACCTTGACTTGAACTGAGATTTGTGATCTACAGGACCTCCCCCTTTGACCCCTATGCATGTTGGACCCCATGTTATTTGTGTCTCGGCTCTGGAGCGTGTGGGAGTATAGCTTCAACCGTGGATTTACTTCCTTGTCAGTTGCCCCTGATGTTGTAATGGTGGGTAGAGTCCTGCTTTCCACCGGGTGTCATCCCATTAGTCCTCGAAGCAAATGTGTTACTACCATCATTACATTGTCTATGTGTATCATGTTGTATCCAAAGAAAGTGAAATGCAAAGCCAAAGTGGCTAAAGAAAGTTATATCAAGCCAAAAAGGCTAAAGTGAAATGAAAGTGAAAAGGCCAAGCAGATGAGGAACAAATGCCAAATCAAAATGATTGCTTGGCCAAATGTAAATAAAATAAATGTAATGATTATACTTCATGGAGCCTAAGGGATGGGACATGATATGGAGCAAACACAGCTAGTTCTAAGTGTCCCCTAGAACCTTCCCAAGTTACAGTCACTTGTGTACTCAACACAGGAGGTTCTAGAAAAACTCCTAACTAAGCTTAAGGAAAGCTTGGATGTGAGCTGCAGAACACCTTGTTAGATTCTAGTGGTGGTTTCCCAAGAACTTTATTCCACTTGTAAGACACTGCCATTCCCTATTGTTCTCCAGCATGTTTATGTCACTGTGGCCCTTGTATCCCCTTTGCTTGTCCTAAGGATCTCAACAATCAAAGTACAAGTCGTCCCTTTGCTTTAAGCCTTGATCTGATCACTTCACCCATTGTAAGTAGGAAGACCAAGACTGTAAGTACGCATACAATGGAGGCTTCATAAGAGGTAACAAGTCTGCTTAGATTAAGCGTAATTTGCTTGTGTTTTGATTATTGGATCATAATCACTTATTGCTTGATGTTATAGTTGGTTTACTAATATAAATAAAGGGAGCACCATGGCATCCCTTGTGCTAGGAGGACCTCACAACTCATTTTATGCCAGATGTTGACCAATTTCACTTTGTCAAACATCTTTTGACCAGGCCAAAAATGGGGTCCCAGGAAGTTTGGATCCGAGATTGTGATTTTTATTTTTAGAGTCTATATGGACCCCCTTCATGCTTCCATGCCTCAGTTCATCATGAAATGGCCCGGATGAAGAGGTTATTAATTATTAATGGTCAGCAAGGTCATATTTTAATTAATTTGGCATGAAATGAGCCAAATTGAGCATACTTGATGGATTTGAGTGGTTCTTGTGACCACTATTAGTATATTTGGGGTCTACAAATTCATTGGAGCAGTTGTTTCGAGCATCCGAGCAAGGGAAGTGGCCATTTTGGGCCAATTACAGCTTCAGAAAATTACACCAGCAACAATTAAATTTAAAAATTAAACCATAGACTTGGAAACTTTGTCAAAATGGAATAATGTGGGGTAATGTGTGATTTTAGAGTATGGTTGACATCATTACTATTGTTTTTGGATTGGATATGAGGCATTGCTAGAGTTGGGGGCCCACACTTCACATTTAACCATCTTAGAGGGGGTGCACTTGCTCCATGAAAGCGCACCTGCTTAGGGCCGCTTGGAGCCCACTCTTGACACATTATTTGGCCATGTAATGGGGGCATCTTAGAGAGACTATAGCCCCTAGAAGACCCCCCATCCTTCACTTATATTTCTACATTATCATTTGCTATGTATTTGAGAAGGTGAGCGCACCCATGGATGGGAACTCACTCATTTGATTTGGAACATTGATTATTGATAGATGGGATTGGATCCTAGCCCTTGATCCTTATGAGGCTAGGGATTTTGATGAGAGTGACCTATTTATATCCTATCTTGCTCATTGTAACGTCTTCTTGGCTCTTTGAGAAATAATACTAAGAGAATGTTCCTCCATACTTGTTTCGAAAGTTTTGATGACATTGTGATTGTGACATTTACTGAGTGTTAGTGAGGTCCATTAGTTTTCTTTCATCTCAAACATAAATATTGTGCAAGAATCGTTGTTGCATGGGGAGCACATTAGTCAAATGGATTGGAGAGGGCGACTTCCCCTTCACTTGGTGAAATCGTTGCTTAAGAGGGACTTGTTGTTATTACTTGGAATTTATAGCTTTATCCTTTCATTTTAGCAGTCATTTTCTAGCCTTATTATGATAATTTGTCTTGGCGTTTCATTCAGATTTTGTTTTCCACATGCTAACAATTTTCTAGTTGTCATTGGCAGGGCAACTTCAGGAAAATGACTTGGCTTGTTTGGGAAAGAAAGGGACTCATTTGACCGACTAATTTGCAAAGGGATAGTAACCTCATGAACTCACCAATTCTCCAGGTAAGTGCACCACCTCTTTTTGTAGAAATTTTTCACGTCATAGTTAAGCAGAAATCAAAATTCACTAAAACCCTAAAAAATTACATCTTTAATTTTGACTGTTAAATTTATTTTTCCTTCAAAACCCAAGTTAGAAATGTTGTAAAAGACCTAGGTACCAAGTTTGAACTTTTTCCGACTCCATTTGCCCTCCCCTTGTTAGTTTTTACAAGATTATAGCAGTATAACTTTATTGCAAATAAACAATAGGGTATCTAGAAGAAAGACAAAGCACAAAAACAAAGAACACAAGAGCTTATCCTAGGAAACCCAATAGGGAAAAACCCAACAATAGAATACAAGAATGAGAGAGGGAGAAGAAAATCTCTCTAAGAGAAAACCCTAGAAAACGTTGCTTCTCTCTGGTGTTGTGAACTTCTCCTTGAGTAGGCAAACTTGCTTGTGTTGAGAACAAAGAACGTTAGAGGCACCCTAATGATCATGAAGAGGAGATAGGGGACAACAGTAATGATCAGCATGGAGAGACTGTTACCACACTTGAATTCCCCATTCGACAAATGGTCGAGGTGGCTTCTATGAAGAATATTTCACCCTCAGTATTGCCCAATTTTCATGGTAAGTCTACTGAAGACCCATTAGAGCTTCTCTTTGAATTCGACATTCTCTGTCGAATTTATGATTATACCACCAGTGAACAGAAGTTAAAACTATTTCCTACTACTCTAAAGGGGAATGCTCTACGTTGGTTTATGAGTTTGCGTGGTGAGACTGTTATAACATGGGACCAAATAAAACGAGTATTCCTTGAAAAATATCAAGATTATTGTAGAACCAAGGATAGGAGGGAGGAATTGTTCAAAATGGTTCAAAAAGAGGATGAAAGTTTAGAAGATTTTGTAGAAAGACTTCTATACAATTTACAGAGATCTTGTCATGCTAATATTGGAAGTGATGTTCTCAAAATCATCTTATTGCGAAGAATTAGAGAATATTGTCTGGATATGCTTAATCTGCTAGGAAAGTGGAGAATATCTCAAGGGAATCTTTTGATCATATTGTGGATCTTTGTCGAAGATACTCTAAAGGGTCTTCTAGAACTAGCACAAGAGACTGAGATGTCCTTACAAGAGCACAAAAGTCACTTGGTGGTGGAGCTACGCAAGTAGAAATAGGTAATCTTCTCGAAAATTTCAAAACTAATCTGATGAGCTCTATTTCCTCACAATTGGATGTTTTAAAGGCAAAGCGGAGACACGTCATGGAAGACCTGGCATTGGATATATTTTGCGCAAAATGCAGACAGAAGCATCCATTAAGAGAATGCCCTCTTGATAAGGTCGAGGTATGCAATCTATGTGATTTGGATCACAATACCAAGGATTGCCCTTCATTGCCAAAAGTTAAGGCGGTCTTTCGAGCATGAAGTGCAGACATGGAGCAAGCTTATTTCATTTCACAGAAGAAACCATGGAAACCTTGTGCTCCAGGTATGAAACCAGATACTAGCACCTCTTTTAATTCCTGGAATAATATGAATAATCAGTTCCCTCCTCAATACTCTTGTCCCAATACTCAGTGGCACCCATCCACTCAACCTACTATGCAATATCCCACACCGTGGATGTCATGGTCACCTCAGCCAAACCAGCCAACGCATTGGTCCCCAAGTTGGAGAAATCCTTACACAAGGAATCAATTCCCTCACCCACAGTTTTAGCAACCACAGCTGCAACTCCCTGCTAACAGTACACCAATTAATGTACCACTACGACCTCAGCTTCTTGTTCAACCTAATCCTAACCCCAACAATAAGGCAGTGCAACAAGTTGAAACATTAAACATGCCAGCTTATTCTATCACCCCCATCCCATGTAATGAATTACATTTACAATCTGGGAGGGTGGTAGAACCTATTGTCATTGAGGATGCTCCATCCCCTGTGACTGAACAAGGAATGAATAAACAGGAAGAAAGCCCAATCGATACAGCCTATTTTTGAGGATGCTGAAATACCTGCCAAAACACCAACTAAAACACCTACCGAAACACCTGCTAAAACATCGGCTGGGACACACATTAAGGATCCCCTTGTACAAATTTTGAAAAATCTACCATACCCCGAGCGATTAGCCTTACACAGACCAGAAGAGCAACCATGTTTTGACCTTCTAGGGGAATTGAAAAATCTTTATGTTAAGATCCTGTTATCACAAATACATTTTGCAGTTGTGCTACCATGATGCAGCATACAGACTTGTCTTTTATTCTATTTTGGGCTATCTTTCACATGGGGTATTAGCATGGATGTTTACAACTTCAGTTATTCCAGAGCCTTGTTCATTTGATTTTCCTTGCAAGGATTGAGATTCAGGAGTCCATTGAGATGCTTTTGGTGATGATCTAGTTCATTATAGCAGAGCAGCAGATTAGAGTTGGTACATACAGTTATAGAGGGGCTTGTCAGTTGGAGACAGGTATATATGGTGAGATCAAGTATACACTTTCATGGTTTGATTTTGCTCTATGATGTATGTCAGATACCTATGCTTATCAGGTTAGGATGATTGTGGTGACCTATGCTTATGTCTTATATTGCTCTAACCAGTGTTATGATTACTCAACAGACTCGATGTGAAGACTATTGTCCATACCATGCTTGTACAAATTGTAAACCTTAGTGCTAGGTTGGTTCCATGTCACTTGTCCCCGTCCATCCAGTTCATCCATCTTTGATTTTGTCCCATGACTTAGACTGATTAAGGCTTGTGAGATTGAAGATCATTTTCCCCATTATGACCCCTATGTATGATAGACTCCATGTTGTTTTGTGTCTCTGGCTATGAAGTATGTGACTTGGCCACTATGGTTGGGTTCACAGGGTAGTTCTCCTTTAGTCCTCAAAACAAGTGCTCCACCATAACAGTGTTGCTAAACACTAAAGCATCGGAATGCATAAAAGCTATATCTAAAGGATGCAAAAGTTAAATGTTTAAAAGTAGTCAGTGGCCAAGAGTTTGAGCACTCATTCCTTGTATAATGTAAGGTTCAATCCGCCCTCCACAGGGGCGGCAAGGAGAGGCAAACCTGTCGGGGCTATGGACTGCTCGCTGGCAGCAGGTCTAGACCTTAGTCATTTACTGGAGCCCAGAAGGCTTTCCAGGGCACCTGCTCTTGTAGGCTGGCTACTATGTTCTGAAATGTAAAGTGTATTGAAAAGGTTAATGGTCAAAGGATGAGCACTCACTCTTTGTATAGTGTTTGTCGCATTGGTCCCCATAGGGCCACAGGGTGATACTAGCCTGCAAAGGTTGGGTTTTTGTCAGTACTGGAGCCCAGAAGGCTTCCAGGGCACCTGCCTTTAAAGGTTGACCTATATTGCAAATAAAGTGCAAAAAAAACTTGTTAGAGTTTAAGGGAAGCATATTCAAGTACTTTTTTCATTTGTGAGTCACCTCCATCCCCTATTTGTTATTTGTCATACATATGTCACTTTAGAAGAGTATATTATGCAACATCCGGATAGATCACTGATTTAAAGTCGGTTGAAAGTCATTTCCCTTTGCCTAAACCTTATTCTTCCATCCTCACCCATATGTAGCACATTTTGTACACTTTGTAAGTATGGCATGAACAATCAGACTTCCAGAAAGTTCCAAGATTTCTCAAAAGTGCAGGTACATCTTATTATTATTATTATTATCTGTCACCATGATTATGAATAATTGATTTATGCTTGGTTTCGATATACATTGTTGGGGCATTTCTTACCCTAGATGCCTACAGGATCATATGGATACAGTTTCTGACCTTCAGTTTGAGTACTTTGACCTGGTCAACCGAATTGACTAACGTCAAACACGATTCCCAAGGCAGTGGCTCAAAATACAACATGGTTCATATTTGCTCCAAATATGCCCAGGACCAATACTGCGGTTTCAGTTTTGAGAGTTTAGCGTCGATTCTCCTGAAAAGTGATTATTATCACTTTATTATTGGCCAAATGATCAAATTTTATTACAGATGGCGATATGTTGGGTTCTCCTAGAGCAATGCAATGTTCCAGGGGGTATGAGTAGTCACTTATACCGTTCTTCTATGTCTCCACATCATCCAGTGCAGTCAATTTTCCCCAGTTTGCACCCTGGACAAAGTTATGGTGGATTTATCATTCTCCAGAGGTTGTACCAGCAAATGAACTAGAGAAATCACTGAAAAAATCGATTTGGCCTCCTGAGTCAATGAAATGGCTTGGAATTTCGACAAATGATGTGTCTCAACATCCCGAACAGTCCTGCAGCAATTCACAGTCAACAGATGTCCGAATTATTTTATTTATGGCTCAGCCAGTGAGGAAAACCTCCCAAGGGGCGCCCCCTCTCATGGCTAATGATGTATTTCACTATTATATTATATGGTTTGAAGTTGTAAAAGGGGCCTGGGGTGAATTAAGCCCCTAGTAACCCCCTCCTATGTACTATCATGTCACAACTTATGTTATATTGTGACTTTGACTTAGGATAGGTATCCTTGAGCAAATTGCACCCCCTCTTTGACTTAGTCATTTGATCCATGTGATGATTTATGTATTGTTGATCTCCACCGTTGATGATGTTCTAATCTCAACCGTTGGATGAGAAAGAAAAGTTAGGGTTTACGTCTCTCTCAAACTATTTAAGAAAGGTGACCCCCCATTGTAATTCATAATCTTTCGCACCAGAATTAGAATAGAGAGATTTTTGTTTGGGATTACTCTTATGTGTATCTTGTAAATGATTTGATGATCTGATTACTGACATTGCTAGTCTTCTACACTGAGTTTTTGTTTGGGATCCATCTTGTATTTTTTCCTTTGCCTATTTCATTTGCAGGTTGAAGGAGGCACACTAGAGAGAGAGAGGGCGTTTTTGTGGGGGAACTCACCATCGTCCCGGCTATAGGGTGTTTGGATCCGGGAGTATTTCTATCTTGATGATTTCTTACTTCCTATCTTTTCTTTATTCTGCAGATCTCATTCGTTTGCCTTACCATTTGGTTTTCACTGATGTGGCAAGTTGAAGGAGGCGCTAGGGTGATTGGTTGTGGCTCAACTACATCAAGATCTTCTCCGAAAAGGCTCATATGAACAGGAAAGTGGCATTCTCCATCATTTCTGAAGTCATCTACAAGATCCAGGTACGTCTCGTAGGTAATTTCTCCTTCTTTTATTTTCTGCATACACTTCCCATCACTTACATAATTATAAAACCCTAATTTCGTAGAATTATTGGTTCGAGCTTGCGGCGAGCTATAAAACTAAAACCCACTTTGGAATAAGCATAAAACCCCTAATTTTAAAGTTTCATCACAATCGGACTCCATTTTCGCATCCAAAGCACTGGCCTGCTACTTAGGGAAAAACACCCCCCTTGGGGGAAGTGGGTATTTCACAAACCGCAAACTGGGTATTATTGGTTTCAGTTTTATTTTCTTAATCTTACATCCAACAATCAATCTAAGTATCCAATTTTACTTAATTTCACCATTTTTCCCTAGATCCCAATTTTCTGCATTAAACCCTAGGGTAAATTTGGGGCTTTTCACCTAGATGCTCGAAATCTCTTGGTAATCGTTCTAAACACTAATTAACCATCCTACTAAGAGATTCCACCAAGTTTCCCTCGGCTACTTGTTCAATTTCCTTGTTTTAGGGTTTCTTGGTCATAGGGACGTCCCATGGGTCTGTGTTTTCACTAGGTCTAAAGTGTCAGTATCCTCGACCGGTGTGACATCCAAGTTCTTTCGGAGTGTTGCCGCCTAATTCGCACCTCAGGTAACGTGGCAGAAATCTTCAGGCCACTGGGTGCGACCTTGGGGGCAAACTCGAGCCAAGTGCTGTCACCTGATACTCAGCTCCTCCGTCTAGGCCAACTCCTAATGAAGCCAAGGGGGTTGGACCCTAATGAAAAATAAAATCTAGGGTTTTACTCTATGAGAGAAATAATTAATTCTAGGAGCTTTAATATGGAATTGATGAAATTTAAATAAAAATACCAATTACTACAAACAAGATTAACCTTAACAACACCTCTCAAATTAGATACACAATATTCAATGACAAATTGCAAGATTAACTTATGCAAAAAAGAACAAAAAAGACCAGTGCCACAATGAAAGGACTGCTTGCAAATGTGGGTTGCTAGTGTAGTCTCAGTGAAAGTATTGCAGTGTCTTTGTTTGTAAATTTTAGATTATTAAATGAATTGATTAAGGAATGGGTAAATTGTGGGTTTCCCCCAACAAGTCAAGTCCCTTCGAACTGAGTGCTAAAGCGGTAATACCGAGTGTCCAACAGGGCGAGGATGAACCTGCTTAGAGTAGCCCCCTGACTCTGTAGTGATTACCCTTTGCAACCTCTCGCGTTCTCAAGAAAATCACTTGTGTGGATTTTCCTATAGATCTAGTAACTCGTATCCCTTTCTGATACAACCAACTGATCAGACAAGCTGCAGCGGTGTAGAGCATACGGGGAAGGAGTCTTGGTTTATTTTAAAAGTTTTAGAACAAGTTTTCTGATTTACAAAAAAAGATAAAACCCAGGAGTCTCTTTCCAGATTCAGTACTCGGGCAAGCCCTTATCCATGAGCCTGTGATCAGGAAAGCGAGGGGGTTTATTTTAACTTAGTAGTGCATAAATAAATTGTTTTTTAATTACTACACTGCTCAAATCTTTTCCCTTATGGTACTTC
This sequence comes from Pseudotsuga menziesii, assembly GCA_001517045.1. Classification (NCBI taxonomy): domain Eukaryota; kingdom Viridiplantae; phylum Streptophyta; class Pinopsida; order Pinales; family Pinaceae; genus Pseudotsuga; species Pseudotsuga menziesii. Next base: position 1,056,043 of record LPNX010494942.1, read on the forward strand.
GGTATAGCCCAGTGGGTAAGTATTCAGGTTACTTTTGCAAAACTTAAACAAAGCATGGAATGATAAAGAAAAACAACTACGCAAACAGCATATAAGAAAACAGAAAAAGAACACCAACACAAATCCCCCCAAGGGGGATGGGGACCAGGCTCTACCGAGCCTACTCAAACTTGCTTTTATTAATCAGTTGCAATGCTTCAGCAAAGATGCTCTTTGGTCCTTGTTATCTAGGATCCAAAGGCTTACAACATACAAAGAAAATAAGCCCAGCTAAGGGGAAAGCCTCCTGGGAGCTCCGGATGTTCAAAAAAACTATTTTCGGGTAGAGTTTCCTTCCCTTTTTTGATGGGCCTGCTAAAAACCAGCAAGCATATGTCAGTGAAAGATGCCCAAAAACACTTTGGAAGTGTCTTGGACAACATGCAAAAAATTACAAAAACAATCTAAGTAACAACTTGTTATCCACTTATTTGTACCATAGTTGGATTACCTGAGGAGCCGCCGGTTGACAAACATGTCCAATGTTTGATTCCAGTGTATCAGTTGATCCGTATTTATGTCTAGCCAATATTGGCTAGCCAGTTTTTCCGTTGAATAATTTTGACCATGGCCCCACGGGGTTTGTAATAAAAGTGCTAGTAGGGTGTTTTGAGTGGTTCAGTCTCTTAAGACGTAGAATCTCAACTAAAGTATTCCAGGGAGTTTTTTGCCTTTGACAATTATGCTTTGCCTATAGCCAAGTATAATTGACGAGGTTTTCTCCTGCTTCCTCCAAAGCTGGAATGCCCGATTTTGAATTATGGGCCTTGGGGGGTTATTAGAGCCCAACTAAGTGTATATAAATCTACTAGGCATTATTAGAATAGAGCATGGTCATGTCCTAAGTCAATAGGACCTTTAAAAAATTTCCAAAAATTTTTTTCCCGACGAGTTAAAAAATTATTTTTTTATTTTTTATTTTTTTAATTATTTCCCTAAGTTTTTTATTAATTTTTCCATAAATTAATTGGAAAAATCCCGTTTGTAATAAGTTAGTCATCCGGACCCCGTTTTCAGTGATTGAAGGCTCTAACCTTAAGCCAAAAATCATTCTTGATCGGCCATCCAGTGAGATCCAACTTTCAAATCATCAATCTGACACATAATGCACATTTTCTCAAAAAAGTCATTTTTGGGGAAAAAATGGAGTTTTAATTAAAAAATGATTATTTTGGAGAAAATCCAAAACTCTCCAAATTAATACAAATTCAGTGAAATAAAAGGCTAAATGACATCTCAATGGGCATTTATGATGATTGGAGTTATCATAACTCAGCTTCAGTCAACATTCAGTGAGCAATAAAGATATATTCAGTTAACAGACTTGTCATCTCCAACTAAACTCCCGAATTGGATGAGATGGAGAGCACTCGTTGGTTTGATGATTTGATCGAGGCAGGAACTGATGATAACATTATGATCTGACAACAATAGGCTCCTCCAGACCTATCAGTGGCTCCTCCATACCTAAGAGGCGCCTTCACCTTCCAAGCTCACGCCTCTCTTCATCATTCACGCCCCTCTTCATCATGAGGGCGTCATCCACACGTGTGGGCTCAATAATGGCTCGTTTGCAGTGGTTAGGGTCGGAGTGGGGGCGCCTTGCCTAGGTGGAGGCCTCCCCTCACTCTCAGCTCTTCATCTTTAGGTTTGGACTCCCAGCTAAGTGCCAAGCCGGTTAGGTCAGGAATTTTTGGTTTTAGGGTTTTGGTCTTCATTCATTGTATAAATAGAGGCTTCTTTAACTCTATTCGGATGGATTTTTGTGTAGAGAAACTTTGTCCAAACTCTGTAAATGCTTGTTGCTCTTATGCAACCTATTTTGTAATAAAGAAAGGCTTTGGAGGCTCATGCTGTGTAGATCTTGGATGCATATGTTCCGGTTAATGAGGTGATATTGTTTTAGTTTCTTTACTTTTGCTAATTTGTGGGTATTAATACATGCTTTAGAGGGCTTATAAAAGCACGTAAGAATAGGTATTTGTAGCTTTCAAGTTACCTATTTATTCCATTTACTTTCAAAAGTCTTAAAGAGCATTGTTTTATTCAGCTGTATTTCATGCTTTTGGGATTTGATTGGTAAATAATACATGTTTTAACCCCCATTTTGACAAGTGTATAAGATTGTGTGTGCAGATCACTTCACCGTACCAAGTAAAAGGTTGAGCTAAGTTGCATCTCCTTTTCTTGGAGCAAAGTGTATGTGTCTAACAGCTGCATGCTAGTGGGATCCAAAGTGATTTCAAGGATTCAAGATCCAAGTGGTTTATCTTCTCCATTCACCCTAAAGTTAAATTTTTTTATTATTTCACTTTATGTTTGCAAGTAGAATTCTGATTCATAAAGCTAATCTTTTGCATCTACTTGCTCTCATTTCTAGATCTAGGAAGTGTCAAAATTTGTGCATTTTCTCTTATAGATCTAGTTAGTACTTGAAGCAGCATAAAGTTCCTATATTTTGTTTAAGTACTAAGTGTATTTTGGTAGTGTATTGTATTGTTTAACCCATCATTTTGCAGGAAAACAGCTCGCTGGTTTTTCTCTTTCCGTGACAGGTTAAGCGGAAATGCTGGCAAAAAATCAAAGAAATAAGCTACAAGAAACACTCATTTTTCCCCCTTCTTAATCCCCATTCTACAGGTTGCCTTGAAGACACTCTCAAGATAACAAAGGACTCCAAACTTCAAGCATTGTAACAAATTAATAAAAAGCAAGTGGGATTACGGCTCCCACACCCCTCTTCCCCCATTTGGGAGAAGCTTGTATCGTCTCACAATTTTCATGCTTTGCTTCACATTTTTGCTAAAGTAGGATAGAATAGTTTCAATCATTAGAAGTTTGTTTTTCTCATTAAAGTAAAGTAGTTTTATTTCTGTTTAGTTCATCATTCATAAAATATAAAAGTAAACATGTTGCTTTGTGTATTTACTTAAGCTAATGCAACCTTTGATTAACTTTTTCATATAGTTTTACTTACCCCCTTGCTTTCCCAATCAGGGCCCTAAAAAGCCTGAAAGAGACTCTTGGGTAGATTAGATCTTTATTATTTTTCCATTAAGTGTTTAATCAATTAATTAATTAAGTCTCTTGAACTTGTCAGAATCCAAGTCAAGAGCACTCTCTATCAGAGAGCATTATTAGATTTGCACATCCTTGCATTAGGCATTTAGATTAGATAAGTCACTTGAACCTTTGTCATAAGACAAGGTCAAGAGCAGTCTCTGTCGGAGAGTTTTAATTAATCTGCTTTAATAAAACTTGCAACACACACCCCTTTAATTAATTAACTCCCTCCCCTCCTTGCCGGAGTATGCTCTGACCGATCTCAGATCGGAGTACCTAGAAAAGGCACTAGATCTTTAAACCTTGCAAGAATAACTTAATAAAACTTAACACCCCGAAACCAACGCACCGACGTGGTAGGGAATCTTCCAAAGTACTTCCTAGTAGAGGCGTCGGAATCCTGCTGTCTAAGCTTCTCAGCTAGTTGGTCAATCTTCGCGATACCAGCCTGGGATACTGGGCGGGCCCGACATGTCTTCAATGGAGGGAACTTAGATTATTCTCTCGGCTTTTGACAAACCTTCATTGACACCTAAATCAAGAGCACATAAAATCCTTGAAACTTACCAAGAGCATTAGCACAATCTAATACTCACTAGTTCGATTCCTAGACTTAATGTTTTATTTGCGCATTTCATTATCATTGACTCCGTAAGGCACTGGTCATTGATTAATTTTGCATAATTATCCTATATTGATCAATTGTATGTGGTTCGTTATAATTGATATCTCTGAATGCTTAATCAAAAGTCTGTAATTTATACTTATCTTTTAATCTCTTGTTGCAACGTGGATTGCTCTTTTGATTTTGTGTCACATCCATAATAAGTAAACACCTTCAAAACATTATAACTCCTAAACAACACCCATCCACATCCGCAACCTTTAAGAACACTTTAACAACTTAAGAGCCATAGAAACTCTTTTGTAGGGACTACCCCCCTTGGCTTCGTTAGGAGTTAGCCTAAACGGAGGAACTAGGAGTAGGTGACAGTACCTAGCTCTGTGCTTGCCCCCAAGGTCACACCTCTCCCACTTTCCTAAGTGAGGAGACAGCTTTCATTAGATTTCTACTGCTGGTGTGCAATCGGCGGACAACACAACTGATTACAAAAAAAGGAAACAACGAAGTAAGGCAAGCTAGAAAGTTTGCCTTCTTAGGATCTTTGCTTGCCTCTTGAAAAGAATGGCAAGCAAATTTCAAGCACTAAAATGCTAGATAAATCAAATGAAAGCTCTTTAATCTTCTTAACCAAGTACTTTGAAATTTTACTTTAAACTTGCGGTAAGAAAACTAGATCTAATGTTTAAAAGAACAACTCGTAATTACGAAATAAAATCTAGAATTGAGAATTTAAATCTACTTTAGATGTATCTTTGAAATGTAGATCTAAGCAAAGTAACGGTAAGCAAAGTAAATTTAAAGATTTTTTGGATCAAGAAGTGATAGAAGCGGGTGGAGCAAGAAGTAGAAAAGAGACGGTGACGCCTCCTTTGGTGAGATCCGAGGGATGATGCTTCTTCTTTTGAAGTTACTGGAGAACAAGGAGAGCCCACTCGCTCATCAAATGCTCCAGCTCGGGTTTCCTGTAAAATACCCTCAACAACATGCAAAGGGGATTAAAAGCACCTGTGTGAAATAATAACAAGATAAACAGTATTATAGATCCATACAAGAAATCATATAAAACTTGATAATCTAATATATTCCACAATAAGAAGTAACCTAACAAGAATCACTTCCTATTCTTACCAAAATGGAAATTTCCTTACGAAGACAAGTAATCCCAACAATTGCAACATCAACGATTTAGCATAAAGAAAACATCAACCCAACATCTATGGATCCCACACAGAAATTGCCTCCAAAGCCTTTTATTAACAATACTCAGAAGATATTACAATGTATGCAAGCAGAGGTTCAACCTTCTAATCTTGAACAATGGAGAGGTGACTTGCTTAAATAGGAAAAGAGAGACCCAGGGGGGGCCTCATCAATACTAAAGATGAAGTCAGAGTTTAGCTGAGTGAAGCCGAGTTGAACTGAACTTGGACTGAGTTGAACAGAGGAGGTGATTGACACCTCTCTCACCAAACTCCTTCAACGAATCATAAACCTCCAACACATACCAACCAATGAACAAGATTGAAGATGATATCACTCACTACCCTCGTGTGAGTGTACGGCTCCTCCACGCGTGAGATACTCTCACCAACCCAATATTCGCTTTGATCCATATTTACTAAATGGAAAATCATATTATAGACCAAAACTTTCAAAGTGATGTGGATAAAAGGAGTCCACCTCCTCCAAGCTATCGTAAGCACAAGGCTTAGCGTGAGCTCCTCCCCGTGAGTTGACGTCACCTCTATTTAGACATTCGTTACCTTATAACCCAAACAATGATTTGATTTGATGTATGGAAACTCATAAACCAAAGTTTTGATGGTGATGTCAACATGAAGAGGGGGCCATCCATGGTGCTAGCGCTACATAGCATGCTCACGATTCCACTTGAAGCTTGACGTCATCAACCCACTAACAACCGATTACCAAACAAAAACACGAAGACTGGTAACTTATTTCATAAACCAAGGTTCTAGCGTAAAGTGGATAAAAGGGGTCCACTTCCTTAGTGCTAGCGCACTCACTCCATCTATGCTTGCGATTTCCTTTAATATGATGCCAACCTCTTATCTTAACTCGCTTACCCAAGTACATGAATCGCTAGCTAAAGAATTATACCAAGGTATAAAACAATAGTTTTTTAATCCACCCATGTTTGAAACAAAGAAAGGGGTGGACCCCTCCTCCCTCACGCTAGCCTTTATGGTGGTGAGTTGACGTCACCATAATGTTATAACTTGGCTCATATTTTTTCTTAAACCAAAGTTTAATATTCATTACCTCATATGGAGAGGGTCGCACTCTTTAGGGGACCCATGCCATGTCACCCCATAACCTCAATATTTTAATAATTTGACTTTTTCAACTTTTGACTAAAGTGCCAATATGTCCAAACTTAGCATTAAAATGCTATTTTGATGCATTTTTAGCCCAATAATGCTTCACGGGGTGCTCCGGCTACCCAACTGATGTAGAAAGTGGTCCCAAGGGTAAAGTGGACGCTTCGGGTGTGAAAACGAGTGTCCCTACGTCAGAAACGGACTTCGTATCCGACTTTTATTACATATTGAAATCTTTTAATTAAACCATTAAAGAAATGGCTTAAAAAACGGAAAAAAATAAATAAAAAATAAATATATATATATATATATATATATTTGCGGAAACTGACGAAACTCTAGGGGGACCTAGTACATGTCCATACGACTCAAAATGAATGCCTAGCCTGGTGAAAAACACTAACACGAAGGCTCTAATAACCTCCCTAGGCCGAAACACCAAGATGACTACCCCAGCTTTGGAGGTGTGAGTGAAAAACTTAGAAATTATTAGTCGTTTGTTCAACAACCAATAATAACCAAGGGAAAACACTCTGGGCTAGTCGGCTTGATGCTTAAGTCCGGGAAGCCGATCCTTTTATAAAAAATTAAATGCTAGGGCATTTTTTACAATTTGCCCAATGGGGTATGAACATGTGCTACAAAAATAAAATGGCTGTGAAGGCCTGAAAGGACTTCCAAACTCTGAATATGAACAAGTATCATGTTTATCATTGGCGGCTCACTAGAAGTCCAACTAGGTGCAGCCTAGTCGATAACACGGAGGTCTTGGATATCGTAGGTCACAACTTTGGTTACGTTTCCTCTGTCGTCCTGAATAGCATCACCTCACGGTGCAACTACAAGATTCGTGATAACAGACCCCACTATTACAAGCCCTACATGATGTACCCATTTACGCTAAATGTTGTTAGAAACATGTGTGTGAATAAACCGGGAAGGAAGCCTAGGGATCCTCTTACAGTTCACGTAGTTGGGAAACTGTCTGAATTAATGATGGGGTAAATTCCTTTGGCCAAATGTGATGGTCCATGCAATCCCACTGTTATAGTGTATATTGAGTGCACTTAAATCCCCAATGTTTTAGTTGATTTGGGTACAGCAATAAATGTGATGACTATTGAAACTGTGAAAAAATTGGGGCTTACTAATCTCAGGCCAACCTCCACGGTATTAGAATTGGTTGATAGATCCACGATTAGACCTGAGGGGATTTTGGATGAGTTGGTAGTCTCTGTTGATTCATGAGAATATCCCGCAGATTTTCTTGTCTTACAACCCAAATCTTCGTTGGGAGGACATCCACTCATTTTGGGAAGACCGTGGTTGGCCACTGCAGATGCATATATTAGCTGTAGATCAGGATCTATGACCATATCTGATGGATCTAACACAAAAACTTTGACCCTTTACCCTCCAGCTAAACCCAGTTTAGATGTTGAATCTCCATTATGGGTAGACTTGGAAGAGGAAGGAAGTACCCAATCTCTTCTGACTATATGGAGGGCCTTAACTTTTAAAACTCAAACCGAAGATGACATCATTAGCAGTTTCATTGGTGGCTATCAATCATGCATATCAGATCCTGGACAGTACATGAGTAAACTTGAGCAAGAAGAATTTACCGAGGAGGTACTAGTTAAAAACGTTGAAATTGTTCCCATAATTGAGAATTTGAAGAGTGCCCCAATAGAGATTGAGCCTGGAAGAACCTTGAATGTTAATCCCAATCTAGCACCTGATGAGTTGGAATGTTTGACTACACTGCTGAAACAACATAAAGGATCCTTTGCGTGGGAATACACGGATATGATAGGTATTCCCTCTGAGTTGTGTACTCACCACATCTACATTCAAAATGACTACAGGCCCATATGTCAACCCCAGCTCAAAATGAATCCAAATCTAAGAGAAATTGTGAAAGAGGAAATTCAAAAACTTTTAAAGGAAGGATTTATTTATCCCATTTCAGATAGTGAATGGGTTTCTTCCTTGGTAATTGTGCCTAAGAAAAATGGTAAATGGAGCATCTGTGTGGATTACCGAGCGCTGAATAAAGCTACACAAAAAGACCATTTCCCTTTGCTCTTTATTGATCAAGTTCTGGATACTTAGTCTGGGAATAAATTCTTTTCTTTCTTAGATGGCTTTAATGGGTATAATCAGATTTAGATTGCCCCTGAAGATCAAGTTGTTGTAGATTTCTTGTTTGAATAAATCTTCACTCGCTTTGGGGTGCCTAAGGAGATAATCACAGATGGGGGGCCACAAATTGTATCGCATAAGGTTGAAGCCCTCTTTACAGAATAATTTCACCATATCATCCATAGGCCAACGGTCAAGTGGAAAGTACAAATAAAGTTATTGAAGCTATTCTCACAAAGATTGTGAAGAGTCATCATAGGGATTGGGCTGAAAGACTTCCTGAAGCATTATGGGCATATCGAACTACATGGCGCAACACCACAGGGTTCGCTCCTTATGAATTGGTACATGGGAAAAATGTTGTCTTCCCTGTTCAATTCGAGATTAAAACTTTGAGAACTGCTTTAGAAGCAAATCTGGATTTAATAGAAGCCCAAAAGGATCGTTTGAATCAGTTAAATGAGCTTGATGAGAAACGTGTAGCTATTGTACATCATACTTCAGTGATTCAGCAGCAACACTCCAAGTGGCATGATAGGTTTATTAAGAAAAAGATGTTCCACGAAGGAGATTGGGCCTTGATGTACGATTCACGGTTCAAGCGGTATTTTAAAGGGAAGTCGTGCACCAGATGGTTGGGACCGTACAGAGTGGACACAGTCTTTGATAATAGGACTATTCGATTGACCACAATTGACGAACAACAAACCTCGTTATTTACCAATGGTCATCGCCTACGACTCTACCATAAGCCACTCTCGAAGGATGCATTTGCTTCTCATATTGCTTCTGATGCAAATTGTCAATTGGTACAAGAACAGAAGTCTCCTCCTGTTTCTGAAACTCTTTAATCTTTTGAGGATTTTCCACAAAAAAACTGTATATAAATAAACATTTGTGTTTTTTATTTCCTACTTTGATTTCATAAATTGGATAGTTTGTTTAATATTTTTTCGACGGTTCAGCTTGATGGGTTTGTTTAAGGAATTGTGTATAGAGATAGACGTGAAGGAACCAAGGAGAAAAGAAGCAGTCGTAATGGGCCAATCAATTGCAAAAATTATGGGTGGTCCTCTTCAAGTTGTTGAAAAGATCGGTGAAGGCAAATTGCTGAGTTCTGTCAAGACAATTAAAGTTCATTCGGGCACTGTTGAATCCTTTTTTTGCCAAAACTCTGCCAGCTTTTCCACCGAAACTCTGCTAATCTTTCCGCTTTTTGCTGAAACTCAAACTAGCTTTTCCATCAAAACTCCAATAATCTTTCTGCTTTTTGCCAAAACTCCGCCATCTTTTCCGCCGAAACTCTGCTAATCTTTCCGTTTTTTGCAGAAACTCTGCCATCTTTTCCGCCAAACTGCACTAATCTTTCTCCTTTTTGCCGAAACTCCGTCGAAACTCCGCTAATTTTTCTGCTTTTTCGTGAAACTCCACCATCTTTTCCGCCGAAACTCCGCTAATCTTTCCGCTTTTTGCCGAAATTCCGCCAACTTTTTGCTGAAACTCTGTCGATTCTCAACTAAAACACTGTCAATTTCTCTGCTTTCTGCTAAATAACCACCATTTTTCCAGTTTTTCAATCTGCATCATTCATAGAATTCGTCATCTTTCCTCGTATCCCATTAAAATATGTCCTGCAAGATGATTGGAGGAGAATTTCAACAAAACTGGCAGTATTCTTACCTTGCCAGTTTTTAGTATGTCTGCCACCGTTTTTCAAAAAAATGGAGCCGAATGTCTGACAAAACTTCCACTCATGAGTATAATTAATTATAACTTGGATGGATTCGATCCTCTTATTAGATGGAGGCTTACCAACTGTATTAAGCCGTGTAATAAGGGATGCCTTCAACAACCGATTTGACAGTAGAAAGAGGGCCATCTTGGAGTGCTGACGACTCGTCACGGTAAGTGCAAAGGTACGAATTCTAACCACCGATATGACTAGGCATAAATTGACAAAAAATAATTATGATTATACTCTGTTTTCCTATCCTTGTCAGCAACTTTTAGCCAATCTTTCCAATCGAAGAAATACATCACCACCTTTTACCGTATTTATTGACCGCCACCATCTCGCCCAGGCCCCAATCCATGCAATTACTGCTCGCACGCTCCTATTCCATGATTACACTACCTTTCCAAAATAACCAACAAACTCCCCACTTTTCATTGTCTTCTTTGCATACTACAGTTTCAACATCCGAATTGGGAAATTTATGTTTGTTGCTTGAAGATTGTTGAGGAAAGACGTTATAGGGGGTTCTATAGTCCGACAAGAACCTGTAACAATGGATGCTTTACGTCAGAATAGAGAGGTTTATGGGATCTTTCAAGAAGCAGGATGGAAAGCGTACTTTGAAAGATTGAGTGGGTTCCATGAAGGAATGGCATTACAGTTTGCCCATAATTTGGAAAGCGACCATTCCGAATTTGGTGGACTAAGAGTAGAAGTCGTTGAACATATTTTAGTTGAGGTAACAGGATTGCCAAGGATCGAGAAGAGATGGTTCAATCGAAAGGTTCCCAACCTAAAAGCAAAAGAAGAGTTCCTCGCAACAGGAGAAGTGTTCAAGACAAGGGGCAAGGAACAGCATTAGAAACTCTGCCTCGCCCATGGGACTAGGTTGTAGTATTCTTGAAGAAATGTCACCTGCAAAGGTAGGTAACAAGTCATCTACTCCTCGGATTTCGTGTTGCTCTCTCACTTGCATCATGGAATCTTAATTAACATGCCTTATTATCTGTTGAGAACCTTGCAAAACATGGAACACTATGTATGGGGATCTAAACACCCCCAAGATTATGTTATTAACCATGGCCTTATCAAACTGTTAATACTAAGAACCCTGGAGCGAAGACACCTATCCTGGGGACAATTTGTTGCTAGGACAATCGTAGACCAGGTGGCCATCGAAGTAAGTGATAATGAAAATGAGAAGGAAGATGAGTTGAGCCTGTTAGATACAATTGGGGCGAGAAGAGATAGGCAAACTAGAGGAGCAGAAAATAATCAAGAAAGGGAATTGGAGGAAGATGGGACTGCAGAAAACCCTCAAAGTATGAATCCCAAGGAGCTTGTTGGAAGCTCAGTCCAACAGACAGAAACTAATGTAGAAGAAATAAATGAGGGGACTGAAAATCAGACAAGAACAATTCGAGAGATTAAATCTTCTGCTAACCCAGGGGAAACTAGTGAGTTAAGGGTGGGAATCATCACGTAAGGATGATTCCCCTTTTTCGGTCTCAGAAGATGTTGAAATACTTACAGAGGGTTTCACTCCTCCTGTGTCAGAGAGGAATAAGAGGAAATTGTGGACCCAAAGTCAGTCACCCAGTCCTTTAAGGAGAATGAGCACCCGAACTTCTATTGCGGCAGAGGCAACACGAATGACCTGGGCGGACATTGAGATTCCAATACTAAAACCTCGATCACTCCCTGAAACAAAAGAACCAAGGGGTAGTCCAACTTTAACTCCAAGACCTGCCGACCCACAAGAACCTGCTACAACAGAAGAAGAAATTCAATTGGAAACTTTGCTCCTGGAGAATGACCTGCTGAAACAGGAGGTGCAGGTGCTCAACAGAAGAAGAAATTCAATTGGAAACTTTGCTCCTGGAGAATGACCTGCTGAAACAGGAGGTGCAGGTGCTCAAGGGGGAACTACAAAGGCTGAGGGAGGTATTGAAGAATCAAGCAGCTCATAGATTGAGCACATTAGCAGAAGCAGTCAATCACATGGAAAATCTACCCTCCGTTTTAGGAAATATGGAACATGATGAGTGGGTGTGCCTTGAGTGTGGGGACATCTTTGAAAATGCAGGATAGAAGGTCACTCTCATGGAATTTTCAGCCTAGATACTTACACAATTAAGACAAAAATCAGTTGTTGAAACTCAAGAACCAGCAGCTGAAACACAGGAACCGTCCGCTAAAACACAAGAACCAGCTGCTGAAACACAAGAACCAGCCGCTGAAACACAAGAACCAGCTGCTGAAGCCTGAAACACAAGAACCAACTGTTGAAACACAGGAACTAGCTGCTGAAACACAAAAACCAGTTGTTGAAACTCCAGGTCTAGCAACTCAGGGCCAACCTCTACCCAGAGAAAATGATGATAAAGCCAGGATTCAGGAATCCTTGGAGATTATTGATTTGGATGCAGAAGATGAAAAGGTTCGGGGGGAGGCAGAAGACAGTTCTTTGTTGAGAGCTGAATTAAATAAATGGAAGTATCAAGCTACCCTGAGTGAGGAAGGGATGATTCCCCTGCCTTTACACATAAAGGAAATTAAAGAGATCATGGAGAAATGGGCCAAGGAATTGACTTTTCAAAGGCTTCGCTGGGAAAAAATGCAAGGAGAATTGAACGAGTTAAGAAAGCTTACGGATATGAAGCAAGAGAAGAAGCAAATGTATACTCTAATTCAGAAATTATTAAGTTGTAGAGCCCCATCACCATCTTACTCCGTTTTTATTTCTAGACAGTTTACTCTGTTTAAAATAAAAGCTCTTGAGGGAAGACCTTACCAGTTTGTTACATCTTCTCAGTTTTTGGATGCTTTTGCTAAAAGTGATTTCCCTGAGAAAAATTTACTCTGTGAATTGTACTTACACAAATTGGCATGCCTCATAGATCGTTCAACTAATCATTTTCCTCACATAGGAGATATACATCTCTGAGGGCATTCACCTCCTTCGTCACCAATCAGATTAAGTGGTGGAATGCCTCTCAGACTATTCGAAGGAATGAGGATACTTCCACCCTCTGGATTCAAGGTGAACCACAGTCCCCTGAGGCTATATTTGCAAGACAGAGACAATACCTCTCCTCTCCCAAGAAGATTAATCAAATAACAACACTCCAGCAGGATGTTATATCTACCTCTGTCAAAATTATATCACAACAAGAACACTATGAAATAGAAGGCAGCAAGTACAAGTGGGAAGCTTCTTCGGGGCTTATAAGAACAAGAGACCCGTATTCTTTTGAAAATTTCAAATATGCTTTGTCTCGAGTTCTTGAGTATGTTAATTGTATTCAGACATGTGGGGTCGAGCTGGCTGGGATTAAGGTTTAGATTCTGACTTATATGGCTGTTCGAGAAGAAGTACAAGAGTGTATACAAATTGAAGAAGAAAGCAGAGAAGAAAGGTTGGGAAGATGTATTTGCTTGGGGTATGTAAAATTGGGAGAGAAACCTGAATCTTCCTTTAACCTCACCAAATTCCACAAGAAAAGCTTCCATTCAGATTCACAGGAAGTTGTTGCATGAGGACACGCAACTAGACAATTGGGGCGAGGTGTTGAATGCAAGAAATGCCCCTTTTTGCTAACCTCTGTCTTGATGATTTTTCCCTGTTTTCCCTCATTTATGTAGCCAGATCGCTATTTTCCCTAAGGAAAAGTATGTTCTCAAGCAGGTATAATTTATTATTGCTTCGTTTTATTAATGCCTAAAGTCTGCTTGTGATTATGAATTTTGTTGCCTAATTAAGCTGACTTGTGATGAATCTATGGAAGCAACCGAGACCACAAGGAATTCAGGTGTATCAGCTTGCTAATACACGTAGACAAAGCGATTCATGGCAAGCCATTACACCTTCCAGGGATCTGGTTCAGATCTTTTCGGAGCAGCTCGAGTTATTTGCCACGCAGCTAGCTGAAACTGTGGCGATAGTTCAATCCATAGCATCAAGAGCATTAATGTTTATGAAACAGATTTTATCTTAAAATGTAATTATGAAGGAAACTGTTTTTGTTTATGGAAGTGATGATTTGACAGCCTGAAGATCGAAGATTTTCATGGTTGTCTGGACTCTGAATTAAGAGGACTTGGGTTGTCCTTCCCAGTATTTAGAGGGACACGGTATGGTTCACAAGGTTAGGCTTATTTTCGAAAGAAAGTTTGTAACAGTGGTCAAAGTACTTTGTAATTGAAGTTCATCTTATTAATGAAAGTGGCGGTGTTTTCTTAATTTACTGTGTACTGATTTTTTAAGGTGTCTAGCAGCGTCTCTGTTCAAAGGAAAGGGCCCACCTTCTCTCAAAGTTGCCAAGTTAATTGTAGTTGTTTATTTCCTTTCTTTTATTATGTGTGAAACTGCAATTACATTTCCTTTCTGAGTTGTTGAAACAGTGTGAGAATTAAGTGTGGGGTTCCTTGATTACAGTCTCTTTGGTTTGCTGAAATAGTTGATTAAATAATGCATAGTTTCTTTCTGCAAGTGTGTGATTGATTATTGATGTTTACCTCTATGCTCTGTTGCTGCGTTTTCTCATTAATTATTTCCTTCTAGAGCTGCTGAACTAGTAGATTGTATGAATTGACAAAATAGGAAGTTGATTTCCTTTATGATTGAAAATTGCAATCATAGATTGGGTCTTTCTTATGGTGTCAATTGAGGATCTAACTTCTTGCAAAAGCAGTTGAATTCTTTCATTCTTGACATGGTCATTTCCAGAATTGAGATAATAGAAGGATTAAGAACTCCTTGATCTTTTGGCAGTTAAATTAGTATTTGAAGTTGGATTGAGCAGTGAAGCGAAGCATAGACTTAATTATTAGGAAGATTGGGTGAATTTTGGTTGATAAATCAGGTAGATTGGGTCTTTCTTATGGTGTCAATTCAGGATCTAACTTCTTGCAAAAGCAATTGAATTCTTTCATTCTTGACATAGTTATTTCCAGAATTGAGATAATAGAAGGATTGAGAACTCCTTGATCTTTTGGCAGTTAAATTAGTATTTGAAGTTGGATTGAGCAGTGAAGCAAAGCATAGACTTAATGATTAGGGAGATTGGATAAATTTTAGTTGATTGATCAGTTACTGAATGTTTACGCATAGATATTGCTTGATTACCTTTGAAATAACCAAACTTCCCTGTGTTGACAATAAATATTGATCACTCTGTTTATTAATTAATAGGAAATTATAGTGACCAACAATAGCTTTTAGGGTTTGCATGACTTTACTTTTGCATGCATGCAAACCCAATTGCTCGTTGACTTATGTACTATGAAATAAGGCCTGCATGCTCCGCATGTTTCTTGATATCTACTCTGATGGCCTTTTCTAATATACTTATGACCTAATAATACTTAAGAGATGTTCCTTTCTATTCCATGTATTAAATGTCCTCAGTCAATTTCCTTTTCTTGATACCTGCCCAAACCTATGGGAATTAAATAGGTTAACGGGTGTCTCGGATGCTTATTTAGAAGAGGACATTACATTCTAGCAACCAATCTAAACTAATCTCCTTAATCCTAACAACCACCTTATCTCAACAATGAGGTGTACGACTAAGATTATATCAAACCTGACTCACTAATATTCTAAAATCTATTGAATATTTCATTTAGATTTCAAAGACTAAGAGATCAAAGAAAATTAGACTTTCACTTTAATTTATTAAGTAAAATTACAAGATGGTTGTATTTTCCACTTTTACTAAGTGGTCACTAAGAAGTTGTCTCGAACTACTACTCGCACGTTCACACCTAAACTGTGCAAGAAGCTCCTGTTCAAGCTACATTTTCCAACACTCCCTCTTAGCAAGTAAGGAATTATGCACCAATCCAAGTTTGTCTCTGAATTCTTCAAACTTCCCTTTTCTTAAGGGCTTGGTCAGAATGTCAACTAGTTGTTGATATTTGGGTATATACTAAAGTTGTACTTCTCCCTTCTAAATCATATCTCATATGAAGTGGTATTTGATCAATATGTGCTTGGATTGATCATGAAATATTGGATTCTTAGAGAATTTCATACAACTTTGATTGTCAAAATAGATCATTGTGCGATCCAGCGCCTGATCAAACAATCCTGCAAGTAACTTGTGAATCCAAATGGCCTCACGACTCGTACTAGCTGCCATAAACTCTACCTCTATTGAGCTAAGTGCCACGAAATTCTGCTTTCGGTTGAACGAAGATATCATTGCTAGCAACATCCTGAGGTGTTTTTCCTATCTAATGCATTGCCTGCCCAATCTGAGTCTATATACCCTTACAACTTCACTTCACCATCTCCAAAATGTCTTAGTCCATATTCCGCTATGCCCTTCGAGTATCTAAGCGAATGTTATACTGCTACATAATGCTCCTACCTCAACTCCACCATGAACTAGCTCAAAATGATCACTACAAAATATATATTTGGCCTAATGTTGACCAAATGCATGAAAGAACCTATCAGTTGCCTATACAATGAAGGATCCACCATATCTAAATATGAAGTAGCGACCGTTATCACAATTCTTGTAGTTGCCCCTTGAGATGATCCTATCCAGGATGGTAGAGGGGAAGGTAACTAAAGTTGTGATGTACGAGAGCCAAAACCTCTGAAATAGTTCAAATATCACATCAGTCAAGGCTACCGACACTTTAGACAAAGCTAATAGCCAAGCCCAAGGGGTGCCCTTAGTCAACCAAAAAGGTCAACTTATGATCAAGACAACCCTGAAGATAATAAATAGAATTGACACGTGAAGGTGTCTTGATGGATACTCTTAGATTTAAGGTTTAATTAGAGCTTGGATCAGGATCTAAGAGGTAAAATGTTCCTATGTGAAAAGCCCCAATTTTCCCTAACTAGGGTTTAACCAGAAATTTAAATGTAGGTACAAAATGGTGAATTTAAGTAAATTAGGCACTAAAATTAGTTGCTAGATGGAGGATAACTAAATTAAAGGTGATTCTAGCAATACATAGATCACACTACTAGCCAAATGATCAATTTCCCAAGGAAGGCGATCTACCCCAAAGAGACCCGATACCTCAGGATGGGTAAATGGAGTCGGATTAAAGTGAAACTTGGTCTCCAAGGGTTTTAAAGGATTTCCAACTTGGGTTTTCAATCACTAAGCCTAAAGGTGATCGAAAATACCACGGCTAAGAAACGAGGGTTTTAAATAAGGGCTTTAATTTTACTATTTTGCTCAGGATGGATTAAATTGAAAATGAAAATTTTGGAATGCCAACCCGGTTTCAAGTTTAGTTTCACTGCATGTAGTTTAATGCCCAAACCCCAACATGCATAAACATATTACATTTAAAAATTGTGACTTTTGCTTGAAACAAATGGAATTCTTTCAACATAAACAACTCAGAAATTTAAATGGCAGCCAACTTTTTCACACTCAAAAAATA
Organism: Pseudotsuga menziesii; assembly: GCA_001517045.1. Taxonomy (NCBI): domain Eukaryota; kingdom Viridiplantae; phylum Streptophyta; class Pinopsida; order Pinales; family Pinaceae; genus Pseudotsuga; species Pseudotsuga menziesii. The sequence continues at coordinate 1,073,411 of LPNX010494942.1, forward strand.
TAATAGCCAACACACATGAAATTTAGACTCCTTATTTCCCAAAAAATTACAAATTCAAAACAGCTATACATATCTCCTTATTTCTTCCTCGAAATATGTGCCAGAATCACCATGAAAAACAGTTGTATGGACTGCTGAAAGTTGAAACAACACCTTGAATTTCTTACTTGTACGACCCACGCATGCAACTGTACTTACTGTTGCTTTCTTTCTCGAAAATTGTGCCACTGTACTGTCTGCAACAGCATTAAATGCAGTGTTCCACCAAGTTTCCGAGAGGGGGGGTGTGGGAGCGGGCAAATGCACACTGGGGACGAGTAGAGACACCCCAAAATTTCGGAGTATTTTGGGGGACGGGGGGGCATGGAGGCGTCAGGGTCCCTAACATAATGGGGTCGGTCTCTAAAATTATAAAAAAGAAAAAAAGAAAAATAATAAAAATATGAACCCCAACATATAAACATATCAATTCCTCATCCCATCACCATTTGCATACTAGCATGCTCATGTTCCCGAAGACTTTAGTGTAATTTAATGTAATCATTATAGCCAAGCATATCATATCGATGTTTGTTTCTTTTTATTTGTTTCTATTTCGTTTTAAAATGACCATTTAGTGTAAAATCCTAAAATTTAAGATGAACCATTTCCTTTTTAAGTAGAAAAATTTTAAAAATCGAGGGCAGAGGGGGCCTATCGGAGCCCCCCATTTTCAGGAGGGGACGTGTGGGAGCCCCCCAATCCGGGAAACTCCTAGACCTGCGTTTCCCCAAGTTTCACAGAAAGGGGGGCGCTGGGAAACGTTTCCCATGGAGCCCCCCAGCCCCCGGGGTGTGGTAAGCGTAGGTGGCGAGCCCCCGACCCTGGGAGGCGCATCCCCATGGAAAACTGATTAAATGTTGTCCTTAACCTCAAAAATTGCGCCAACTTGCCTCAATTCTTGTGTTGCTAAATGGAATAGTACAGTACTGTCTGTCTTAAAAACTATGCCTGGTGTATGGATCACTGTTGTATGGTACTTTGTTGACGATCACTTCCTGTACGGTCTTGTCTTGGAAAAAGTGCCCAGTCTCTTGCTTATCCAAACATTGGAATTTGTGCTTGGGTTCTCTCTCTCCCTCAAGCATGAATTCTCTTCAAACCCTTGGTTTTCTTCTCTTGCTCTTCTCCTCTCTCAAAAATCTCTTTTGCAAAAATGAACAATAAATTTCTCAATGCCTTTCCCTAGCCTTTTTGTTTGAATAACAACCACTTGAGAATCAATGGCCTAGATTAAAACATAACTAGGTAAGATATAGGGCTCATGTTAAATCTCAATTTTCTCATTAAAAGCATTTAATTCAGTTTTAAATAGTAAATGAAACATTTAATACTCACCCACCTTTTTCATTCTCCTAAAGTCACATTTAAAATATTTAATAACTCAAACTCACTTTTTAAAGTCATTTTATAAACATAAACTCATTCTCACTTTAAAAAATACTAAGGACCATGACTTTTAAGTGTTCATGTCCACCCCAAGGCATCACAAGGTGAACAAACACTTCCTTGGTAAGTTTTCAACACTCCCTCTTACCGAGGAAGTTGTTCTTCACCACTCCCAACTTGTCTCTTAAATGAATATGCTTTCCTCTTCCCAAAGACTTTGTGAGAATGTCAGCCACCTGCTCCTAAGTAGATATGTACTACAACTCAACAGCTCCCCTCTGAACAAAGTCTCTGATGAAGTGATATTTGATCTCTATGTGTTTAGACCTATCATGAAATACTGAATTCTCAGAGAGCCTGATGCAACTCTGATTATCACAGTATATAACTATAGGCCTCAACTATTGATCAAATAAGTCAACCATCAACTTGCGAAGCCACAATGCCTCTCAACTAACCTAACTGGTTGCCATATACTCAGCCTCAACAGAACTCAAAGGAACGGATTTTTGCTTTCTGCTGAACACGACACTATTGCCGAGCCCAAACTAAAACAATAACCAGAAGTGCTCTTCTGGTTTGATGCACCACCTGCCCAATCTGAATCTGTGAAGCCAATCAAATCCACTCCATCTAATCTCCTGTAGTCCAAACCATAATCTATTGTCCCAACAATATATCTCAAAACATGTTTTGTAGCTACCCAATGCACTCTCCTGGGATCCATCATGAACTGGCTAAGAGTGTTCACTACAAAACATATACGTGGTCTAGTGTTAACCAAATACATCAACGAACCAATGAGTTGCCTATATAAGGTAGGACCAACCAACTCTGCCTCAGAAGCATGAAGCTTCTTCCAGTTGGTGATCATGGGTGTGGACATCAGTTTGCAACCCTCCATCTGAAATCTCTTCAGAACATCAACTGCATATTTTCCTTGCCCCAGGAAAACACATCCATCCTTCTGCCATACCTCCATGCCCAAATAGTAATGCATCAGCCCAAGGTCAATCATCTCAAACTCTAAAGCAAGATCTCTCTTGCAAGTTGTAATCGAGTGCTCCTCCCCTGTGATAAACAAATCATCAACATATAGCAAAAGAATGAGCGGAACACCTCCAACCACAATGAAGTATAGGTTGGGATCAGCCTCACTCTTATGAACCCAATCGACAACAAGTATGAGTTAATCCTCGAATACCAAGCTCGAGGAGCTTGCTTCAGCCCATACAAGGCCTTTTTCATCCTGTATACATGTGAATCTCTCCCATGCAACTCAAAGCCCTGTGGCCGATCCAAATACACCTCCTCTTGTAGAAGACCATTCAGAAATGCGATCTTCACATCTATCCGGTGGATCTTCTAACCCATCTCTGCAACTATGGATATCACTAATCTGATGGAAGAATAACGAGCAACTGACGCAAAAGTCTCCTCATAGTCAACTCTCCCAACCTGTGAGAACCCTCACGCTACAATCTGAGCCTTGTACTTCTCAATGCTGCCATCTGCAGCATGCTTTATCTTGTACAGCCACTTGGAGGTCACAACTGACTTCCCCTCTCGTCGTGGAGCAATCTCCCACACATCATTCTTCATGATGGAAGTGTACTCTTCCACCATGGCATCTCTCTAAACCTAATGTGCAGATTCCTCCTTAAAGGTAGAAGGCTCGAACTCATGCAAGCTAGTCGCCACCGCCATGTAACTGAAAATCTCTCTAGTGCCTTGCTCTCTCTGACCTCCCACTTGGGTGGCCCCACAAACTCCTCAGCTACCTTCATAAGCTCCTTATTAAGCCAACTTGGATTTCTCTTCCTGGAAGTAGCTTCCTGTGGAAAACCCTCCTCCTGAACCTCCTCGTTCGACGACTGTCTCCCTGAAGAAGTACCTATGGTCTGAGATCCTATGCCTAGCGAACCTGAACCAAGTGAACCAAATCACATGAAGGTGTAACCAATGAACCTGTAATCCAAGAACCTGTCCCTATAGACTGTGTCCCTGAAACTAATGATCCTGATACATGTGGACCAGTCACACCTGAGACTTGTGACCCTGTACTCTGAGATGTTGTCACTTGTGGAGTAGAAACTTGTTGCTCCTCCATCTCAAACTCCCGAGATCTCCTAAAGACCCACTCCTCAAATATCACCACCCTCACTCCAACTTTCCTCTGTGCAGGAAGGTCTATGCAGAAAGCCTTTGAAGCCTCATCATATCCAACAAAGATGGCTTTCTCAGCAGTAGCCTCCAACTTTGTCCTCTTCTCATAAGGGACATGTGACTATGTAAGGCATCTGAAAATGCGGAAGTGGCTTATATCAGGCTTCTTCCCAGTAAACATCTCCTCAAGAGTTTTAATCCCCAATGCATGGTGAGGACTCCTGGTCTAGACATAAACAGCAGTGTTACAAGCCTAAGCCCATAGAAAGAAAGGAAGACTCTGGTCATGTAGCATGGCTCTCGCTGCTCCCACTATCGCACGGTTCTTCCTTTCTGCAACTCCATTCTGTTGTGGAGTGTAAGGAACTGTCAACTCCCTCTGTATCCCCTCTTGTCTGCAATACTCATCAAACTCCTTGGAGGTATACTCACCCCCATTGTCTAATCTGAGTACTCTGATCCTCCTCCCTGTTTGGTTCTCCACAAGAGGTTTGAACTCTTGAAACCTCTTCAAGACTTCTTCTAACTTATTGCTCCTCGGGAAGTAGTTCCAGGTCTTCCTGGATGAATCGTCAATGAATGTGATGTAGTACTCAAATCCTGTCAAAGAGGTAGATGACATGGGACCACACAAGTCTGAATGAATCAAGTCAAGCACTCCCTTTGATCTAATGTCATTGCTTGGAACGCAGTCTTGGTGTACATTCCCAAAGCACACCCCTGACACACACCACTCTGCTCTATACTGAAATTTGGCAAACCTATAGTCATGTCTCTTAGCATCCTTAAAGTTGGATGATGAAGATGGGCCATCCTCCTGTGCCACAACTCGCACAACTCATTGTTGCTGCTAGTGTGTGTCAATGCATGATGAGGCTGGAAGAGAAGCTTGTAGAGTTCCCACATCTAACTCCGATGGCATATGAAGCAGATGGTCCTACAGCCTTGGGAAAGACATGAACTTTCCCATCTAGGACATATACTCCAAAACCCCTGTCCTCAATAGTGGAAACTAAAACAAGCTTCTTCTTCATCCGAGGGACGTACAAGACATCCCTCAGTAGAATAAATCAGTGATGTAATTAATCATTGATAATCTCTGTTGTAGAATAAATATGCCATTATCTTCATTTCCTTTTCCCAAAAGATCACTTGAGTGCACCAAATGAATCAAAGGCCTTAAATCCATTAATATTGAATACAAATACCATATATATCCATCCAAATATGCATCTAAAGGTCAACACCATGTCCAGTAAATAAAATATGACCATAATAATAATAATAAATCAAGATAAAGTTGTATAATGGCCAATAACCATCAACTGAGTATGTAAATGGTGTACTGAATATATCTGGAGAACAAATATACAATCTCAAACATTGTATCCATACTGACTTGATAACTGTGTTGACCAAATCAAATTGTGTTTGACCTAGTCAAACTAATCAAATTGAAGGCTAAGCAATAATCGAAATCATCTTGTATGCATCAAAGATGTATAATGCTAACAAGTGTATGTTAATAACCAAACTAAAACATGATAAACATGACAATGGTAATCAAAGAATCATAATAATTTAACTTGAATTAGAGTAACCATCAAATCCATTGTGAAGCCCGCCATACATGCTCACTTACAGACTTGACCAAACTGTTAAGAGGGGTGAAGTGGATAAAACAAGGCTAGGACAAAGGGAAGCAAATTGTTCACCTTGACACAGTGATCTCTCAGAGTAAGGGGAAACATGTATCCACTTAGACATAAGTTGGATAGAGAACAATAGGGAAAGGAAGTGTCTCACAAATGGAATAAGTTGAGTGAGTGTCCATTCAACTCTAACAAGTGTCTACAACTCACATCCAAGCTTGACTCAAGCTCCGTGAGGATCTTTTCAAGGACCCTTGTGTTGAGTACACAAGAAACTGTAGTGTAGAGATCCTAGGGGACAACTTAGAATTAGTTGTCCCTTACTCCCATCTCACATCAAAACCCATGGACTCCATAAGGAAATAATCATTACATTTTAATAAACTATGGCAAGCAATCATTTAGATATAGCATTTGTTTCACATCTACTTTGGCCTTTAACATTTCATTTCATAACCCCTTTATATGTGTTTAAAAACACACTTATTTTCAATTTTTACCATCGGCTTGCATTTCAAAATATATAACAATGAATCACATAAATGCATGTAATGATTGTTGTTGTAAATGTAACTTCGGAAGATATCATGTTGTATATTATTATTGTATTTTGTTGTACCCTCGTTTGAGATGTTTTTCCTCCAGTCGGGATGTCATTATTATGATTGGTCATTGAGGTAAAACCTTCGTTGTAAGTCGGGGCAATAGTCCCCGGAATAAAAAAAGGAAAATATATTTTTGAGTCTTCCTAAGTGAAGTTGACCCTGCTAGGTTAAGAAGTCAGCCCAGTTAGGTTTTAGGTCAGTCACATGATGTGTATAAGTAGGGAAACGCCCTCCCTCATTTAGACACTCTCACTCACTCTCAAGTGCACATTAGGAGAGAGAGGACAACATCGCTAGAGGTGAAAGAAAGAGAGCTACAAAAGACTTCTTATTCTTGGGTTTTTCCATCTTGTGATATTGTATTAATGACGGAACTATTCTGAGGAAGTTTGCGGGGTTTTATCCTTTATGGTTTCGCCGAGGATAATCTGTGTCTTGTATATCTTATGTATTTTGTTGTGCTTGTTATTCTTTCAGATAAAGAACCTAATCAATTTGAATTAAAGTAAAAAAACTAACATGGTATCAGAGCTACTCTGAAAGAAGGCACTCTGCAGCAGCGAAAACTAGGGCTTCCTAATTCAAAGTCTTCTCTCCACAAATCATCAAATAAGAGAGATAGGCTAGCTCGCCCTAGGAGGGCGCATCTTTTGGAGGAAGCATAATCAAATTTGAAGAAGTTTCATTTTTGACCTATACATTGGTGCCGGGAGAAACTAGGGCATCATATTTTTGGAGTTTCCCTCCATTGAATTGGGCAACAGACCTCATTGAGCAACTCGCCTCAAGGAGGCGCGTCTTTCTATCCAAACAGAATTCCAAGATTCCAAGTTTGGAAAATTAGGGTTTCTCTATGGAACCCTAAGTCAGCCAGCTCCAGAACTAGGTTGGGCATCTCAAATTGGTAAGATCTAAATCTCTGCTATTTCCATTTGAGGTTCTCATTTTAAAATGACTCATCACACCGAGCTTGATGATAAGCTTGGGGGAGATGACAACTTTTGAGCATGGAAGTATAGGATCTCCGTTATCCTTGAAGAAAATGATTTGGACAAGTATATCAGTGGGGAGGTTCTAGCTCCAGAGGGAGATGAAGCTAGGGCTATCCACAACAAGAACTTGGTCAAGGCCAAGAGAATCATTGCAGATTCTATTAATCTCATCCCTCATGTGTCATCTTTGAAGACACCCAAGGAGATGTTCGATGCTTTGTCAACATTATTCAAAGGGAAGAACATCAATCGGAAGATGAAATTAAGAAATCAGCTCAAGAATGTGAAGATACAAAACTTAGAAACCATACAGTCATACTTCACAAGGGTTGCCCAAATCAAGGAACAACTCGAAGCAGTCGAAGAGAAGGTAGAAGAAGGAGAGATTGTTATTATGACCACCTTGAATGGTCTCCCAAGATCATGGGATTCATTCATTCAAGGAATATGTGCCAGAAAGAAATTGATTACCTTCAGCGGACTTTGGGAAGAATGCACGCAAGAAGAAGCAGGGTCATAACAAGAGAAGAAAAGATGGGAGCAATTGAAGATCAAGCTCTCACAGTCCACACCGGAAGAAAACACAACAACAAGGAGGACCCTCATCACGACAGAAGGGAGGACCCTCATCACAAAAGACAAAAGAAACCCAGAAGAGATCTATCCAGTATCATATGCTACACATGTGATGAGAAGGGGCACTACTCCAAAGATCATCCTAGGAACAAAGGCTCCTCCAACAAGAAGTCCTATAAGAAAAGACATCATGCTCACACCGTTGAAGATGATGAACCAGCAAAGAAAAGATTTAGAGAAGAAAGAGTTGATTCTTCAGGTGATGAAGAATATGTCTTAATCTCAATACTCACAGGCACCATCTCACATGGAAGCAATGATTGACTTGTAAATAGTGGAGCATCCAATCACATGACAGGATACAAAGAATCATTCCTCAGTCTATTAGAGCATGATTCACCTCACAAGGTGAAACTTGGGGATGACTATCAATACCCTATAAAAGGAAGTGGAGAAGCTTCCTACAAGCTAGACTCTGGCAAATCCCTAATGATGAAATATGTTCTATATGCTTCGGGATTGAAGAAGAATCTTCTCTCCATCTCTGCACTAGATGCAAAAGAAATAAGGGTTGCATTTGTTGATGGCCAAGTCCTAATGTGGCGAAGAGGAAAGACAATAGATGATGCAACATTAATTGGAGAGCAAGAGGAAGGCTTGTACAAGTTGAAGGGACAACCTGAACAAGCATTGGTTCATGACTCAGTAGAACCAAGTGAACTATGGCATAGAAGGTTGCACATGTGCACTATAGGGCACTACCTATTGCAAGCAAAGCAGTTTCAAGACTTCCAGAAATCCAAACAAAACATCAAGGCCTTTGGAAGGGATGTGTGTAAGGAAAGAATGTAAAGAAGGCGTTTCCCAGTAGTGAAAGCAAAGCAAAAGGAATACTGGAGATAGTCCACTCAGATGTATCTGGGCCCATGTCATCTAGCTCACCAAGTGGGTACGTATACTATGTTTCCTTTATAGATAAATTCTCCCGTAAAACTTCGATATATTTCTTGAAAGGTAAAAATGAGGTATTCAGCAAGTTCAAGTAATTCAAAGACTTGGTTAGAAATCATACTGAGAGGAAGATCAAGACTCTACGGTCAGATAATGGTGGAGAATTCACCTCGGAAGAATTCAAGAACCAATGAAGAGAATCTAGGATTAAGAGGGAGTTGAGCACTCCCTACAATCCTCAACAGAATGGCGTTGCAGAACGAAAGAACAGAACAATAATGGAAGCAACGAAATCTATGCTACATTACCAAGATTTTACGATGCACCTATGGGAAAAAGCAACAAGAATAGTTGTGTATGTACAGAATCGTACACCTCACCGAGTATTAGACAACAAGACTCCCGATGAAGCTTTCTCATGTGAGAAACCATAAGTCAACCATCTCAGCATATTTGGTTGCCCACTGTACATACACATCCTAAAGGAAAATAGGACCAAGCTAGATCCCTCAGGAAGGAAGGGAATATTCGTAGGATACATCGACACTTCAAAGGCCTACTGAATATACTTCCCAGGATTTAAGAAGATTGACATCAGTAGAGACATAACATTTGAAAAAGGAGGATCAGCATACACCATGTCAAGAAAACTACCTACTAACGAAATTGAAGAACCTGAAGCAACCAGAATTCGAGATACAGAAATGGAAGAAGCAACTCCAAAAGACCATGAAGACCACGACATGGCAAAACCACAAGAACCTGTAGAACCACTTCGTGAGAAGAACTCCCACAAAAGAAGATTAGCATGGGCACGAGAACTAATACAAGATGTAGAGAGGTATGGCACTCCAAAGGGGATGCATAGAGAAAACAAGAGACCAAGACCATACAACAGCTATGTGGCCCTGCTATGTGACATCATTGATAAAGAACCTTCCAACAATGAAGAAGCGGATGAGAAGAAAGAATGGAAGGATGCCATGATCGAGGAGTACCAGTCGATTATGAAGAATGATGTCTGGGAGATAGTTTCGAGACAAGAAGGGAAATCTGTTGTAACCTCGAAGTGGATCTACAAGATCAAGCATGTTGCAGATGGTAGCATTGAAAAACACAAGGCAAGGTTCGTGGCGCGTGACTTCTCCCAGAAAGAAGGCATAGACTACCAGACATTTGCACCCGTAGCAAGAGGAAGGCTTGTACAAGTTGAAGGGACAACCTAAACAAGCATTGGTTCATGACTCAATAGAACCAAGTGAACTATGGCATAGAAGGTTGCACATGTGCACTATAGGGCACTACCTATTGCAAGCAAAGCAGTTTCAATACTTCCAGAAATCCAAACAAAGCATCAAGGCCTTTGGAAGGGATGTGTGTAAGGAAAGAATGTAAAGAAGGCGTTTCCCAACAGTGAAAGCAAACCAAAAGGAATACTGGAGATAGTCCACTTAGATGTATCCGGGCCCATGTCATCTAGCTCACTTAGTGGGTACGTATACTATGTTTCCTTTATAGATAACTTCTCCCATAAAACTTTGATATATTTCTTGGAAGGTAAAAATGAGGTGTTCAGCAAGTTCAAGTAATTCAAAAACTTGGTTAAAAATCATACTGAGAGGAAGATCAAGACTCTGCGGTCAGATAATGGTGGAGAATTCACCTCGGAAGAATTCAAGAACCTATGAAGAGAATCTAGGATTAAGAGGGAGTTGAGCACTCCCTACAATTCTCAACAAAATGGCGTTGCAGAACGAAAGAACAAAACAATAATGGAAGCAACGAAATCTATGCTACATTACCAAGATTTTACGATGCACCTATGGGAAAAAACAACAAGAATAGTTGTGTATGTACAGAATCGTACACCTCACCGAGTATTAGACAACAAGACTCCCAATGAAGCTTTCTCATGTGAGAAACCATAAGTCAGCCATCTCAGCATATTTGGTTGCCCACTGTACATACACATCCTAAAGGAAAATAGGACCAAGCTAGATCCCTCAGGAAGGAAGGGAATATTCGTAGGATACAGTGACACTTCAAAGGCCTACTGAATATACTTCCCAGGATTTAAGAAGATCGACATCAGCAGAGACATAACATTTGAAAAAGGAGGATCAGCATACACCATGTCAAGAAAACTACCTACTAACAAAATTAAAGAACCTGAAGCAACCAGAATTCGAGATACAGAAATGGAAGAAGCAACTCCAGAAGACCATGAAGACCATGATATGGCAAAACCACAAGAACCTATAGAACCACTTCGTGAGAATAACTCCCACAAAAGAAGATTGGCATGGGCACGAGAACTAATACAAGATGCAAAGAGGTATGGCACTCCGGAGGGGATGCATAAAGAAAACAAGAGACCAAGACCATACAACAGCTATGTGGCCCTGCTATGTGACATCATTAATAAAGAACCTTCCAACAATGAAGAAGCAGATGAGAAGAAAGAATGGAAGGATGCCATGATCGAGGAGTACCAGTCGATTATGAAGAATGATGTCTGGGAGATAGTTCCAAGACAAGAAGGGAAATCTGTTGTAACCTCGAAGTGGATCTACAAGATCAAGCATGTTGCAGATGGTAGCATTGAAAAACACAAGGCAAGGTTCGTGGCACGTGGCTTCTCCCAGAAAGAAGGCATAGACTACCAGACATTTGCACCCGTAGCAAGATACACTTCAATCCAATCCATACTTGCATTGGCTGCAGTAATGAAATGGAAAGTACACCAGATGGATGTCAAGACAGCATTCTTGAATGGTGTAGTTGAAGAGAAAGTGTAGGTGGAGCAACCACTAGGATTTGAGACACATGACAGACAAACTCGTGTGCAAATTAAAGAAAGCCTTGTATGGATTGAAGCAAGCACCCAGGGCATGGTACGACAGGATGGACAACTTCCTGATGAGCTTAGGCTTTACCAAGAGTAAAGCAGTTTTCAACCTTTACTTCAAGGTTGAAGGCGAAAGACCGGTGATACTCTTGCTATATGTCGATGACCTGTTTCTTACAGGTGAAAATGAACTCATTGCAGATGCAAAGAGAAGGCTTGTCACTGAGTTCGAGATGAAAGACCAAGGGGTGATGCATTAATTCTTAGACATGGTGTGGCAAAGTGCGGATGGGATCTTCCTTGCTCAAGGAAAGTATACCGTGGAGATTTTGAAGAGATTCAGAATGTTGGACTGCAAGGCGATGGCCACAACTATGGCGTCAAACTTGAAGCTATTGTGCGATGCTTCATCAAAGTCAGTTGATGCCACGATGTATCGTCAGATGATTGGTTCGTTGATGTACCTGACGAACACAAGGCCAAACATATGCTTTGCTGTGAACACCCTGAGCCAGTTCCTGACGGATCCGAGACATGTTCAACTGATTGTTGCAAAGCATGTATTGAGGTACCTGAAGTGTACAGTTGAGAATGGGCTCAAGTATGAAGTGAATCATTGGATTAACCTGCACGCTTATGTTGATTCGAATTGGGCAGGCAACGCCACTAATAGGAAGAGCATTTCAGGATGCTGCTTCAGTTTGGGATTCAGTATGATTTCCTGGTTTAGCAAAAGCAGTCATGAGTGGCGCAAAGTACAGCCGAAGCAGAGTATGTTGCAACATGTTCGACCAATTGTGAGAGAGTATGGCTTCGAAAGCTACTGTCTAATTTGTTTGATCTTGAGTTAAAAGCGACTTGTATCTTTTGCGACAACCAAAGTTGTGTGAAGTTGTCGAAGAACCCGGTGTTCCAAGACAAGTCGAAGCATATTGAGATCAAGTATCACTATATACGGGATATGGTGCAGAGAGGAGCAGTGAAGCTCCAGTACGTGGCGACAGACGAGCAAATAGCCGATACGTTGACCAAGCCGTTGGCCAGAGTGAAGTTCAAGTACTTTAGAGAGAGACTTGGTGTCATCCAAATCGAAGTCCCTAGAAAGAGGGGGTGACAAGTTCTCACATGGTAGACACAGGTAGTCCTTGGGACGTAATGCGTACTCGCATGCTCCCATGCTCAAGATGACGAGAGACCGAAAGACGCAGATGCACTAGAGTGAGACCTCACATGGTAGTAGACGTAGGTAGTCCTTGGTACGTAATTAGTCATCGCGTGCTCCCATGTTGGAGATGGTCCTCGCATGGTGGTAAACACAGGTAGTCCTTGGGACGTAATGCGTTCTGGCCTGCTCCATGCTGGAAACGATGAGATGTCCATCGGTCACAAGACACTTGGTGTGCGCCCAGGCGATTCTCGCATAGTGGTAGACGCAAGTAGTCCTTGGTACGTAATGCGTCCTGGCGTGCTCCTATGCTGATAGAACACGGGCTGACCACGGAGAGACGTAATGCACTTGGTGTGCTCCTAGGCGATTCTCACATAGTGGTAGACGCAGGTAGTCCTTGGGACATAATGCGTCCTAGCGTGCTCCTATGCTGGTAGAACGCAGGTGTTCTGTTGGACAAGAGGTGTGCATCTAGGCTGCTCTCTATGTGCGATAATGAGATGATCTGGATGCGACGAGACGACGGTAGGAGACACAGGTGATTGTAGTGGCAATGTAATGTATGGTCCTGGGTTGTACCTACACGATGGCTTACTCATGGATATGATGAAGACCTAGATAAGGGCTAGGCCTACATCCAGCATGAAATAGGGTTAGCTCTGTAGAAGCTTCCTATGATGGATAGATCCGACGGATGTCACTAATCAATGATCGACAAGATGAGGACTACAGCAACAGCAACGTTGATGACTTGACCATAAGTTTTGATGACTATGGCCAGAGAATACCTTCCTACTTAAAAGGGAGTGTTGATGTAAATGTAACTTCGAAAGATATTATGTTGTATATTATTATTGTATTTCATTGTACCCCCGACAGAAATGTTTTTCCTCCGGTGGGGATGTCGTTATTATGATTGGTCATGAGGTAAAACCTTTGTTGCAAGTCTAGGCAATAGTCCCCAGCATAAATAAAGGAAAATATATTTTTGGGTCTCCCTCGGTGAAGTCATCCCTTCTAGGTTAAGAGGTCGGCCTAGTTAGGTTTTAGGTCAGTCAAATGATGTATATAAATAGGGAGGTGCCCTCCTTCATTTAGACACACACTCACTCACTCTCAAGTTGCATTAGGAGAGAGAGAACAAGTTCGCTAGAGGAGAAAGAGAGAGGTGCAGAAGACTTCATATTCTTGGGTTTTCCCATCTTGTGATACTGTGTTAGTGACAGAACTATTCTAAGGAAGTTTGCGGGTTTTTCTCCTTTATGGTTTCCCAGAGGAAAATCCGTGTCTTGTATATCTTGTGTATCTTGTTGTGCTTGTTATTCTTTTAGATAAAGATCCTAATCAATTTGAATTAAAGTAGAAAAACTAGCAATATGGTAGTAGAACTTGCTTTAATTATAGTTGACGCAAGTCGGGCAACTAGCCAACCTTAGCTCATGTCACAACACCAGTGAATACTCCTGGCCCAAAAGTGAATAATGGGGTCAGTTAGCGGGAGTCATCCACAATCAGGACCAAACATCAGGGGCAACCGACCAAAAGGGTCAAGGCTTCAGAATCCCAACTCACCTAGGCTCAAAACCCAACACGAACAGATTCTCCTACCCCAAAAGGGTCAAGGCTTCGGTAAGTTTTGTGGCACAACTCAGGGTCGAGACAAATGACAACATGGGGTCCATCCAACATAGAGATCTAAGTGGAGCAAAGTCTTCAATCTCACTGATTAAGGTCCAAGTCAAGGGTAGAAATCGAAATGGAGGAAAATTGGATGTATGGACAAGCGTGATAGGTGATACCAACATAGCATGGGCAAGGGTAAGTCTATGTGAGGTAATAAATACTAATGAGCATGCATAATGGCCTTGCAACCAATGTAGCTCATACTACTGTCAGTAAACATGTATAGTCACAGTTATTAAAATAAACTATAGAGACAGAAAAAACATCTAAATGCATATGTATACCTGCTTTTCCATATACCTGTCTCTAGAATCACCTGCAACTGTGTATGGGCAAGGAAAGAAATGGTTGCCTGCTCCTCAAAATGAACCATGACTTGACCAAAATCATCTCAATGGGGTCATGCAGAGTCATTCATAACAAAGGGGTAACTACTGCTGATGGCTCTCACTATCATGTACCACCAACGATCATCTCAATGTTGCTCATCACTGCAAGGACTTGCTCTGAACTAGGAGAAAAATGGTCTGTTGCATCATGGTAGCACCAAGTACTATGGATGTGATAACATTGACCTTCAAATTAGCGATCATATGCATGGCCATGGGTCCATAGTTCTCCATCTAAAATCTCTTCAGGATCTCAACTGAATACTTAACCCACCAAAGGAAAATCTCCCTTGGTCTCTGCCAAACCTCCAAACCTAGAAAGTAATGCATCATGCCAATGTCCTTCATCTCGAACTTAGTTGGCAATCTGCTTTGCACCCTGCAATGAGCTTCTTTACACTTTTAAGAAAAAAGTCATCTACATATAGCACCAAAATGAGTATATCATCCTCAACAAATATGAAATATAAGTTGGGATCTGCTTCAAATATATATATATATATATATATATATATATATATATATATATATATANTAGAAACTAGAACATTTACAAATATTCAATAGAAATTAGAATCCATACACAGTACAAATTCACAAATTACAATGCATATGTCAATGATAGACTCATAGACTCATTCCCTCCCTCACCCAGCTTTGCCCCAGGCCCTAATTTCCTTGTTACATGCTTTCAAAAGGGGTATTTCTTCTCTTGGCCTGGTGTCTTGCTAATACAGGGTTATATGCAACACTAACAGCTCCACTAGTAGCAAATGGAGCAGTGGAAGCATTAGGTAAACTCAAGCTTGGATTTGGAGGAGAAGGGGAGACACCAACTAGATATTCCTCCCTCTCCTTTGCCCTTTACCAGCTTCCCTTGCTGACTGAGACATTCTCCTTGTTTCCTACTGGAAAACTTGCAATGCTCCCACTAAAATCCACCCTCAAGTCACTTGCAATCCCTTGGAAAACCTTCTAATGTTCTTCACCTACAAAGAGAACATTCTTAGAGCTCAAGCCTAACTGAAAAATGTGAATGAATGAGGATAAAAGTGTCATGCTTTTGGGACACAGTTCTCATAGGTCAATACACGTCCCAACATGATGTTGGACAGGAGTTTTGGACATGTCCTGAAACAGGACACGTCCAAAACATGTGCCTGACATCGTGTCAGAAAGTACCCATGTCCAACAAAAAAACATGGGACACCTCAAGCCTAAAGGCCATGTCCGGTTACACATCCTGTCGACTATAGTCCACGGAAATCAAATGGACTAAAGCGTCGTCCTCTGGAGTGATCAAGTGGAAAGGGACATTACAAACTCTAATGACATAGCCTTAGCAATCTTATGTAGAGACAACACCCCTTGAGTTGGAGGAGAGACAGCCTAAAGTTGGAGAGGGTGCTACTGAGGTGACAATGGGTAGCCCCTCTTAGTTCCCCTTGGATTAGTATTGTTCTTTTGGGTTTTAAACTTCGCATGCTAACTTGGGAGTTAACAAGTAGTCAATAAAGTATGTAGGTTTGAAGTGTTACATCACATAATAACCGAAATTAAAAAGCATCATATCTTAATGAGATGTTAATAGTGTCTTAATACTAAACATCCTCCCCGTATGGTTGGTCATCGCCTCTAGGAGATGTGATGTACATCTTTTTGTTTTATCACTGGATAATATAACCCTCTATTTTTGTTCTCTCTGCAACTGTGTTATTGTCTCATGTGAAGCTTATATTTTCTCTAATCTTACTCATGCAATTATGACTTATACAATTAAGAGATAGAACCATATTTCTAACAACAGTAACACCGTGTGAACTGGGTACATGTATAATTGTATGCACACATTTTTGTTCAACCACTTACTTTTTATCTATTCAGCAATTAAATTTGCATTTTTTCCTACCAAATCAAGCCACTCAAATATGGCAGAAAGCTTGTACAAGATCTTACCCTATAGTACACAATCTACCAATTACATCCATATCATGTACAGAATACCTCACATGTGTTAAAGATAGTGCAACTGCGAGACCCATTCTCAGGGAGAATGGTACCCTAGTCAGTTAATTAGAGTAGAGTAAGACCATAGAAGGTACCCTAGGGCCCCCAGTAATCTCCTAGGGTTCTTGGTCTGGGACCAAGCAAGTTGATGCCATGGCAAAGTCCCTAACATATGGTTAGAGCCCCTATATGCCTCTAGGGTTCCTGGTCTGGGACCATGCAGTTTCTTGTTCTGGGACCAAGCAGATCCTACAGGTTGAAGCAGAGACATTCCTGGTCAGGCAGATTCTTGGTCTAGGACCAAGCAGTTCCTGCAAGTACATTCCTGGTAAGTTAACCAGGTGGATCTTAGTCAAGTTGACCAAGATGATGATGTGTGATGTCCTCTCTCCTATTCGGTTATTGCTAGGTTGTTTCTCAAGGGACTGACCACCCCTTGATGATGTCACTAGCACCTAACCCTTAGGAGCAGTACTAAGGACCATAGGATCACATCATCCAGTTTGGATTTTCTCCTTATACAGTGATGATAAAGATGTATGGAACACACATGACAATATACCTTGAGAGAAAAAAGATTAAAGTCCTTGGTCTTGTGGGTATGGGGATTGCCTTATCACCTTGTTGTGACCCTTAGTTGACTTATGGTACTTTTGGTCCTAGCACCTTTATTGTTTGTGGTACCATGACCCCTTTGCTATGATGACCTAACCTTATTGTTTTTATTGTTTTTATTGTGTGACCATTTGACCTTTGGTACCCTATACTAAGTCAACCTAATTTTTATTTTATGTTCTTATTGGTAACTATCCAAAAAGCTAGGGTTGAAGAAGGACCCTTCTAGAAGTCCTTTCAAGTTATAAATACAAGTCTTATCCTTCATTGTGTATCCATCCAAGAAGACACATCTCAGCTCTGATCTTTTTCTTATGTTTGGCGTCAAGGAGTATGCTGCTATTGCTAGGGTCTCGCTACTTCATCCCTGGGTTACCAGATCCTTGTTTAAGGGTTGTTTTGTGTTACTTTCTCTGCCAAGACGTGAGCAGTGTTGGGTCGTGACCTTATGATGCTGACCTGTGGACTGTGTGGTGTCTCTCCTGCTGATCCGTGACCTTGGGAGGCTGACCTGTGGACTGTGTGGTGTCTCTCCTGCTGAGCCATGACCTTATGAATCTGACTCGTGGACTGTGTGTCCTTCCAAGACTTGGTCGTGGCCTTATGAAGCTGACCCGTGACCGTTTTTGGTGACACCTCTAGCAGGCTGTGACTGCATTGGGTTGATCCAAGATCATTTTGTTGCTGATAATGTAGGCTGTGTTCATATCTGTGGGCTGCTCTTGGACTGTTAGCTTGGATGTCATTCCTCTAGGGCTGCTAAACCTTATTTGTGACTGTGCATACTCTCTCCTAGTGGGTCGTGACTGTCTATGATCTATTCTAGTGGGATGTGACTGTGTTGTCTCTCTTCTGGTGGGCAGTGACTGTGTTGTCTCTCTCCTGGTGGGCAGTGACTATATGATCTATTCTAGTGGGTTGTGACTGTGTTGTCTCTCTCCTAGTGGGCCGTAACTGTGTATGATCTATTCTAGTGGGTTGTGACTGTCTTGTCTCTCTACTAGTGGGTCGTGACTGTATATACTCTCTCCTAGCTGGGCCATGGACTGTGATGACCTCCCTCAACCTTGACGTGAACAGTTATAACCTCTCCTAGCTAGGCCATGACTGATTTGACCTTACATTTCGGGCCATGACTTGTTTGCATCCCTTCTTGTGCTGAGTTGTGGTTGTGCTAAGCCCTAAATTACAGGTCAGTTGATCCAACCAGCAACCGACAGGTTCGCCCTCGACGGGTCTGCCTCGAATATAGCATACCAACATGCTCTACGAAGATTGAACTTCTGACTGTTATAACTTCTTGTAACTGAACATAGCGGGTAGTCACCCAAACGTCTCAGCATCCTCTATATAAGCATGTACATTATGTAATATAGACATCTTTCTGATCATCATCTGATTCCTCCATCTTTCATGGAGCAAAAGTAATAAACTGGTTTGAATTCTTGCATATTGTGTGTGTGTATATTTCTTGTCGACCTAATGTGTTTCCTGCTTTGTTGTTTCTCTTTATATGCTTCTGCCACAACAGAGCTCGACTCATTCAATCGATTGTTGTCCCCAGCGTGCTCTTGGGCATGACCTGGATCATTGGTATCAGAGCAAGATCTTGTCTAGAGCTTAAGTTACATAAGCACTTCCATCGAAGTTATTTAACTAATGCCTATTCAAACACGCTCACAAGCCCAGAAACACAAGCAGACACCTCCTTCGATTTCAGAAAAGATGACCAAAGAAACAGACAATAGACATGCAACTGATGAGACAGAGCAACTCATAGAAAAAGCCCTGGCTCGCCAGCGAACCGAAATGTTCGCCCTGTTCAGCGAGATTCTCCTGAGAGTCACTGCGAATTCCAGGGAATCCTCGACGCGATCTCACTTCGATAAAATCAGCCCCTTCAAAGTGCAAATGAATCTGGACATACAGAACCTTGAAGGCAAGATTGACGCGAAATCCGTCGACAATTGGTTACAACAATTGGAATCTTAAAATTGGAATCGATGAGGAGGAACAAGAGCGCCTATTCCATACACGGATATGGGTTCAAAACAATCCATTACATTCGATTGTGGATAACGATAGCCAGAAGAACTTTGTTTCTGAAGATCTCGTGAAGAAATTAGGTCTTGTCACCACTCTACATTCTCATCCTTGCAATATCGGTTAGATGAAGGATGGGCAAGAACTAAGGATCACACGGCAATGCCAACTCGCCTAGTTCATTAATCCCTTTGAAGATGAAGTACTATGTGACGTGGCACCGCTTTCCGTAGCCGACACCCTATTCGATAAGCCCTACCTATGGGATCGACACGGCACATATCAGTCACGACCTCAGAAGGTGACTGTCAAAATCCGAAACCAATGGTATGGCATACCAGAGCGACAACTCACATCAACAGTTGCTATGATATCTGCCAAACAAACGAAGAAGCTTATCAATCATGCTCAAAAGTTCGCATTAATCATGATAAAGCCTCAACATTCCAGGAAGACTGCAGCAACGAGTCGACTCACTGACCAGCGCAGCTCCCAACAACAACAACAGATCGGCAGCATTCTTGAAGAGTACCAGAACATATTTCAAGCACCAGATGAAGTACCTCTGCACTGTCAGGTAAAACACTCCATTGAACTTGTGCTTGATTTTTCATTACCTAACGCATTTGTTTACAGAAGATCCATTCTCGAAAATGAAGAGATTCGCAGACAAATCCAGGATTTGATCGACAAGGGTCATATCTACCCCAGCTCCTCTCCTTGTGGAATTCCAGTCGTCTAAGTTCCAAAGAAAGACGGGACTTGGCGCATGTGCATCGACTACCAGGCTCTCAACAAAAGTTCAGTGAAGAACAGATACCCTCTTCCACGGATTGATGAACTCATCGACAATCTGAAAGGTGCTAAGTTCTTTACAAAACTCAACCTCAAGTCGGGATATCACCAGATTCCAATCGAGTCCACTGATGTATGGAAAACGGATTTCAAAACCAAGGAAGGATTGTTTGAATGGTTATTCATGCCTTGCAGCTTAACCAATGCACCTGCAACCTTCATGAGATATATGGATGACCTTCTACGACCTTTCATCAGAAAATGTGTCATTGTCTATCTCAATGATATCTTGATTTTTAGTCGATCATGGGAAGAACATGTCAAGCAACTTCGGCAAGTTTTTGACACTCTCCAGCAACATCGGCTATATCTGAACATGGACAAATGCTCATTTGCAATGACCAGCATCAAGTATTTGGTTTATGTAATTGACTCTGCAGGAATTCATGTTGACCCAGAAAAAGTACAGATCCTCAAAGATTGGCCCATTCCTCAAAACATTCATGAACTAAGAAGTTTTCTTGGTTTGGCAAATTTCTATCGACGATTCATACTTGGCTTCAGTCACATAGCATGGCTTTGAATCAGTTGACAAAAGGAAATGGGAAAATTGTCTTCCAATGGACACCGACACAACAACAAGCTTTTACTGCACCAGTATTTGTGTTACCTGATCTGCATCAGCCCTTTGAGATTGAGACGGATGCATCGGACTATGCCCTCGGTGCAGTGATCACTCAGTCAAGTCACCAAGTCGCGTTTAATTCCGAGACTTTCAGTGACACAATGAGAAGGTACTCGACGTATGAAAAAGAATTGTACGCCATTGTGCAAGATCTTAAGCAATGGAGACAGTACATTCTTGGCAGGGAAACAGTCATCCTCATTGACCATAAGCCTTTGCAATTCGCTCCAACTCAGTCGAAACCACTGACAACCCGACAACTCAAGTGGATTAATTACCTGCAACAATTTCAGTTGGTAATTAAGTATCGGAAAGGTAAAGCCAATGCCGCAGCTGATTGTCTCAGCAGACCACCCATTACTCTACTGTCTACAGTGATGAGTATGCAGGGTTATGACACCACTACTTGGCCGCAATTGTATTCGGTAGACTGTGATTTTTCTACAATCTATTAACAGCTTCAGAGCAACAAGTTGTCGACAACCAACTACTTCCTAAAGGACACCTTGCTATACAAGCTTGGACAGCTTTGTGTACCGACCGGTGAGCATCGACAGAAGCTCATTTGGGAC
This sequence comes from Pseudotsuga menziesii, assembly GCA_001517045.1. Taxonomy (NCBI): domain Eukaryota; kingdom Viridiplantae; phylum Streptophyta; class Pinopsida; order Pinales; family Pinaceae; genus Pseudotsuga; species Pseudotsuga menziesii. The sequence goes on from LPNX010494942.1 coordinate 1,094,586, forward strand.
GCGCACTACAACAAGACCGCAGAACATTTTGGACTCGCAAAAACACTTGCTATCCTCCAAAAGTATTTCTACTGGCCTTCACTTAAATCTGACGTCAAGAAATACATTCAATCATCCATGGTTTGTGCCATTACTAAACCGTCGAATCGACGACAAGGACTGTATACACCCCTTCCAATTCCTAGTCAACCATGGGAATCTATTTCTATGGACTACTTGACGAGATATCCTTCAAACATCGGCATGACGCAATACTAGTAGTAGTTGACAGATTTTCCAAGATGGCTATACTCATACCATGCAAGAAGACTACGACAGCACACTAGATTGCTCAGCTCTTCTTTGAACATGTGTGGAAACATTATGGCCTCTCGATGACCATTATTTCCGACAGAGATGCTAGATTTGTCAGCACCTTTTGGCAAACTCTCTGGCAACAGCTCGACACAAGACTTTCTTTGTCGACAGCCTTCCATTCGTAGACAGACGGACAGACGGAAGTTGTAAATCGCTTAGTCATACAATTGCTTCGCATGTACAACCACAAGCATCGTTGAACATGGGATGACAGCCTTCCATACATACAGCACAGCTACAATCGTGCTCAACACAGCTCTACAGGCAAGAGTCCATTTGAGATCTGTTACGGATTTCAACCCTCAGCGCCTATTGACTTAATCAGTTCCTCGACACAGTCGAACGACACTGACTTCGAAGGACGAGAAGTGGAGAAAGCATTGAAATTCAGAGATCAAATCTACAACATCCAGAAGCAAGCACAGGAAATGTTGCAACGACCAAATCAAAAGCTAAGGCCCAACACGACAAGCATCGTATTCCTCATTCATTCCAAATTGGGGATCAAGTCTGGTTACATCTAAAGAAGGAACGCTTCACAGGTCCATACAGAAAGATGAAACCTTCGCAATATGGTCCATACAGTATCCTTAAACAGATTGGAGAAAACGCTTTTCAGCTCAACATTCCTGCATGCCTTGGCCTACATCCAGTTTTCAATGTAGATCTGCTTCAACCATACCATGCACCATTGTTGGAACATAACGACTTGTAGACAGCGGAACTTGAAGACATCCATTCAAATGTTCAGGAACCTCTTCTTTGTGACACCATTGTGGGATGACACATACGCCTTACAAGGACGAACTCCATCCCCTTGTTTCAAGTAGCTAAAACTGGACAAATCCCCGCACAAGGAAAATGGTACTCTGCTAATGAAGTCGTCGACAAGTTTCCTCACCTGAACGAATACACAATGGAGACCATTGTTTCTTAAGGAAAGAGGAATGATCCAACCAGCAACCGATAGGTTTACCTTCAACAGGTTTGCCGACAGGTTTGCCCTCGACAGGTTCAGCCGACAAGTTCGCATTCGACAGGTTCGCCCTCGACAGGTCTACCTCGAATACAGCATACCAACATGCTCTACGACGGTTGAACTTCTGACCGTTATAACTTCTCATAACTGAACGTAGCGAGTAGTCACCCAAACGTCTCAGCATCCTCTATATAAGCATGTACATTATGTAATATAGACATCTTTCTGATCATCATCCGATTCCTTCATCTTTCATGGAGTAGAAGAAATAAATTGGTTCAAATTCTTGCATATTGTCAATGTATATTTCTTGTTGACCTAGTGTGTTTCCTGCTTTGTTGTTTCTCTGTATATGATTCCACCACAACAGAGCTCAACTCATTTAGTCAACTGTTCTCCCCAGCGTGCACCTTGTTGTCCGCCGATTGCACACCAGCAGCAGAAACTTTCCGAAAGCTGTCTCCTCACTTAGGAAAGTGGGAGAGGTGTGACCTTGGGGGCAAGCACAAAGCTAGGTACTGTCACCTACTCCTAGCTCCTTTGTTTAGGCTAACTCCTAACGAAGCCAAGGGTGGTAGTCCCTAACAAAGAGTTTTCTATGGCTCAATGTGGTTAAAGTGTTTTTAATTGGTTACGGATGCGGATGGGTGTTGTTTAGGAGTTATTATGATTTGAAAGGTGTTTGTTTATTATGAGTTTGACACATAAATCAAAGCAATCCACGTTGCTAGCAAGAGATTAAAAAATAAGTAATGATTCCAGACTTAATTAATTATGCATTCACAGATAGAAATTAAAACAGGCCACAGACAATTGATCCAAATATAATAATTATGCAGATTACAAAACCAGTGCCTTGTGGAGTCAAAATACTGAAATGTGCAAAGAATTAAATAACAAGTCTTGAAATCAAACTAGTGAATATTAGGTTGTGCGAGTGCTCTTAGTAAATTTTAAGAATTTTAAATGTTCTTGATTAAGGTGTCAATGAAGGTTTGTCAAAAAAGTCGGGAGAATATTCCAAATTCAATCCGTTGAAGACATGACAGGCCCGCCCAGTATCGCAGAGAATGACCAGCTAGCTGAGAAGCTTAGACAGCGGGGGTTCCGGCGCCTCTACTAAGAAGTACTTTAGAAAATTCCCTACAACGCTGGTGCGTTGGTTATAGGGTTTAAATTTTATTGAGTTTTTTTTGCAAGATTAGAAATCCAATGCCGTTTCTGGGTACTCCGATTTTGAGGTCAGTCAGAGCATACTCCGACAAAAAGAAAAAGAAGTTAATTAATTAGGGGGTGTGCGTTGCAAATTTTACTAGGTTAATTGATTAAGACTCTCCGACAAAGAGCGCTCTTGACCTCGTCTTATGACAGTGGTTCAAGAGACTTAGCAAATCTAGAATGCCTAATGCAAGGATGTGCAATTCTAGGTATGATCTCCGATAGAGAGTGCTCTTGACTTGTGTTACTGCAAGTTCAAGAGACTTAATTAATTTCTTAAAAAGAAACACAAAGATCTAAACCACCCAAGAGTCTCTTTCAGGATTTTTAGGGCCCTAATCGGGAAAGCAAGGGGGTAAGCAAAACTCTATCAAAAAAAGTAAAGCAATAATGCATTAACCAAGTAGATAATCAGAGAGACATTTCACTTTTCACGGATAATAAACTAATCAGCAATTAATCAAACAAATTTTCCTTTTCTGATAACTTTTATGCAAGCAAAAATGAAATCAAACCTAACCTAGCATGAGAACAGATTGCATAAGAGGAAACTAGCAAGAATATACTAATGAAATCAAATCTAACTAAACTTTTTTAACAAATTGAAACTGATTACCCTATTCTACTTTCACCATTTATTCATTTTGCAAGTATAAAGTAAATTAAAAAAAATGAAATATGGACAATGGCAATACAGGCTTCCCCCAAATGGGGGAAGTGGGGTGTGGGAGCCTTAATCCCACTTGCTCTTTTATTAATTCTTTACAATGCCTTTCTTTTGATGCTTTTTGCCTCTTTTCCTATCTTTGGAAGGCTTCCAAATCGAGCTGAGAAAGGAGAATGAAGAAAGGGGGACTATGAGAATTTTTTAAGCTTTGAATCTTCAATTTTTTGCCAGCACTTCTCCTGTACCTGTCACAAAAATAAAAAATCAGCAAGCTAACAATACTAAAATGTGATAGGAAAGACAATGCAAAAATAAAAAAAAATTGGAAAAAAAAAATTGTACTTAGAAAAATTTTGGAAATTTTGCATGGAAAGTACAAACTTCTTCCTAGATCTAATGAATAATATTAGATCTAACAAAGCCTAAAAAAGATAGATCTAACTATAAACAATGAAAGAGCGGATCTACTTCTTAAGCAATGCAAAACAAGAAAAAGAAAACGGTAAAGAAGAAGGGGTTCTTGTGGATGGAACACAAGAGCAGAATAGAAGTTTCCAGCGTTCTTTTGTAAGAGAAGAATACGATCTATGTAGGTCCTGCAATCACAAAGTGTTAAAGCAAAGGGGTTGCTTGAAGCTTGGCCTAGATGTAGCTGAACTCACACCCTTATTCAACCTGTGAAACCTAATAACACCAAAACTCAAACACAAAGTGAGATCAAATCATATGAAAGTATGCTAAGATAATTAAATCAGGATCAACACTACGTATTACTGACTACTCATGTTCATCAAGATTCTAATTTACTTTGCATAAATAATCAACTTGAAACATCAAATGATTACTCTACCGTGCCAACAGTGGCCTTCTTGAGCTTTAACAAAATAAAATTGATCTCATTCAAAGTATTTAAAAGCAAAGGGTTAGAAGCAATGTCACCTCAACTATGAAATGTATACCACATGCAAAGAGTTCATAGACCTCCAAAGTCGAAATTCTTATTAAAAATTCAAAGCAAAGCCTGATGCAATTTCTACAGAGTAACTATGCCACAAAAGTTCCACCCCAATAGAGCTAAAAAAGCCTCTGTTTATACAATGAGAGAAGACCGAAAACCCTAAAACCAGAAATCCAGACCTAACCGGCTTGGCACACCATTGAGAGTACAAAACCGAAGTTGGAGAGTTAAGAGTGAGGGGAGGCCTCCACCTAGGCAAGGCGCCCCCACTCCAACCCTAATCACTGAAACCAAGCCACAGATGACTCCACACGTGTGAAGGCACCCCTGTGAGGAGAGAGGGGCGTGAGCATGAGGAGAGGGCGTGAGCTAGTAGGTGAAGGCATCATCTAGGTATGGAGGAGCCAAATCTAGGTATGGAGGAGCCACTGCCAATAGATCATAAGTGTAATCACCAGTTCCTGCCTCGATCAAAACATCAAGCCAATGAATGCTCTCCATCTCATCCAATTCGAGAGTCTAGATGGAGATGACAAAACCGTTAACTGAATATATCTTTAATGCTCACTGAATGATGACTAAAGCTGAGTTATGTTAACTCCAATCATCGTAAATGCCCCATGCCATGTCATTTTGCATTTCATTTCACTGAATTTGGATTAATTTGGAGAGTTTCGAATTTTCTCCAAAATAATCATTTTTTATTAAATAATCAATTTTTTCTCCAAAACTGACTTTTTTGAGAAAATATGCGTTATGTGGCCGAATGATGATCTGAAAGTTGGATTTGACTGGCTAGCCTGTTAGTTTTTGTACCTAGGCAGTTGTTCCCTAAGTGACTTTTTGCCTAAGTCACTTAGAAGAGGGAAAAATGTGACCCTCACATTGAAAGCTACTTAATGAGACTTTATAAACTTAAAGTCACTTTTTGATAAATTTAAGTGGGTGAGTAATTTTATTTAAGTGATTTAAATAAATGGGATTTTTACTCTCATTGAATCTCAGCCATTGGATTGGATCTTTCTCCACCGTTGGATGAGATTCCCACTTAGGGTTTAGACAAAAAGGGTTGAGGGAGGCATTTTCACATCACTTTTTCATTTTTTGGAGAAGAGAGTGAACAGAGAAGAGAACAAGAGAGAAGGGCACGATTTTCAAGACACCAGCTGAGAAAGATTTTCAGTTGGCACAGAAATCGAGGAGTACAGGAGCATTAAATGCTGGCACAAAAATCGAGGTGTAGTTTTGCACAGAAATCGAGGAGGGTACGGCCTGCATTTAATGTTGTACGCCTGCATTAATTTTTGCACATAAATCGAGGAGGGTACGGCTGCATTAATTGCTGTACGGCTGCATTTAATTGCTATACGGTCTGGCACAGAAATCGAGGTGTTGTACGGCTGTATTTAATTGTTGTACGGTCATGCACAGAAATCGAGGTGTGTACGGCTGCATTAAATGATGTACGATCTAGCATAGAAATCGAGGTGTGTGTGGCTGCATTAAATGCTGTACGGTCTGGCACAAAAATCAAGGCTGAGTTGCTGCTGGTTTTGGCACATTTTTCGAGAAGAAAATAGCACAAAAACCGAGACAGATTTCTGGGTTGAGATAAGTTGGATTTTTTACTGTAAAAATTAATGTCTGATTTTTTTCCTGAAGCTAATAATAAACTCTCTCTCTCTCTGACTGGTTTTCCCCTTGTGGGTTTTTCCAGGGCCATTGGCCAAAAATCTCTGAGTCTATATTTTTTATGGTGTGACTGTTAAATGTGTTTTTCAGCCTGTTAGCAGAATTTTACTGTGTTTAATTGTTCAGAAAATTTCTTAAGTAACCTACAGCCAATGCAAAACCGGCTGAAGGTGAAACTCATGAAATGTTAACATAAACCAGCAAACAGTAAAACTCGGAATTTCTACATGGTATCAGAGCTTGGGGGCAGAAAACAGTGATAGTTTGCAGACACACAGAAAATTTCAGAACTCAGAAATTTTAGTATTTTATCTTCTGTCAGTGAACAGCACTTTGTTGGGTTGGTGTAGAGATGGCTACAGGACTTAGATTGGAGGATAGGCTGGATGGGACAGGAAATTTTGTGCCGTGGAAGGCCAGAATTTTACTGTTACTGGAGGAGAATGAGTTATGGCCGGATGTAGTTAGAAACACTACAGCTAATCCGATTGTCATTCCCGCATCTACAGATGCAACAGCTCTTTCAGCCTTCAACAAGCAGGACTGTAAAGCTAGGAGGATCATTCTTGATGCGGTTAAAGACCACATTATCCCTCACATTTCAGGCAAGGACAGGGCACACGAGATGTGGACAGCCTTGACCAGTTTGTATGAGAGTTCTAATGAGAACAGGAAAATGGTTCTCAGAGAGAAACTCAAGAGTATAAAGATGAATGGGGGTGAGGGAGTCACAGCATACCTTACCAGGATTTCTGCAGTTCGGGATGAACTTGCAGCGGTTGGGGAGAAGGTAGCCCCTACAGAGCTTGTTCGCACCGCAGTGAATGGGGCTTCAAAGTCTTGGGGTGCATTTGTGCAAGCCATAGTGGGCAAAGAGAACCTACCTGACTGGGAGAGACTTTGGGATGACTTTGTGCAAGAGGAGACCAGGAGAGGTCTTGTACAGGGTAGTACATCTCACAGTGGGGCTGATGATGAGAATGTGGCTTTGGCAGCTAAGGGCAAGAAGAAAAAGGGTCCCAAGAAGGGTGGGGCCAAGCAACACCAACACCAGCACCAGCACCAAAGTGGGTAGAAGAAAGACTTGAGTAAAATCAAGTGTTATGCTTGTCAGGCGTTTGGGCACTATGCCTCACAGTGTCCAAGCAAGAAGAAGAAGAAGGGACAGGGACAACAGACAACAGCCTCAGCAGAGGTTGATGAGTTTAGTGATGCATTTCAGAGGGAGTTTTCCCTTTATGCTGGACAGATGGAGAGAGAGAGAGTCTCTTTAGCCACCAGCATAGACATGGATATGGATATAGAGCATTCATTGTTGGCAGGTCATCAGGGGGGTACATCCACCTCTTCTACTTGGTATATTGACAGCGGAGCCTCGAGCCACATGACTGGAGCTCGAGAGATGTTCTCAGAGTTATCTGAGACAGGTAGAGATGTGGAGGTTGTCCTTGGAGACAACACCGTTGTTAGAGCTGTTGGTCGAGGGACCATCACATTTCAGAGGGAGTCGATGAGTCTCATGACTCTGAGGGATGTGTTGTATGTCCCTGGGCTGAAGAAGAACCTTGTATCAGTTTCCACCATTGAGGACAGGGGTCTTGGGGTGTGCTTTTCAGATGGGAGAGTGCAGGTGTATCCCAGGGCTACAGGTATGTCCAGTGCCATGGACATTGGAGTCAGGTGTGGAAAGCTGTACAAGCTATTGTTTCAACCACAGTGTGCTTTAGTACACAGCAGCAGCAGTGAGCTATGTGAGCTTTGGCATCGAAGGATGGCCCACCTACATCACCCAGCTCTTAGATTGTTGAGGAGCATGGTTACAGGATTACCGGAGTTCAGCACTGAGCAAAGTGATGTGTGCAGGGGGTGTGCTTTGGGAAAGTACACCAAGACTGTTTTTTCGAGCAGTGACACGAGAGCTGCCGGGGTGCTAGATCTTATCCATACTGACATATGCGGTCCTATGTCATCTTTGTCTTTGACAGGCTTTGAGTACTACATTAGCTTCATTGATGACTACTCCAGGAAGACCTGGATCTACTTCTTGAGGAGCAAGAAGTCCGAGCTTGCGTTGAGAGTCTTCCAAGGGTTCAAAGCCCTTGTGGAGAAGCAGACGGGGAGGAAGATCCGGATGTTGAGATCGGACAATGGGGGTGAGTATACCTCCAAGGAGTTCGATGCATTCTGCAGACAAGAGGGCATTCAGAGACAGCTGACAGTTCCTTACACTCCTGAGCAGAATGGAGTAGCAGAGAGCAAGAACAGGTCGATTGTGGGGGCAGCCAGACCGATGCTTCATGATCAGGGGTTACCTTTCTTTCTATGGGCAGAGGCATGCTTTATCTGCAGAACAAGAGTCCTCACAAGGCAGTGGGGAGCAAGACTCCTGAGGAGATGTATTCAGGCAAGAAGCCTGAGGTGGGCCACTTTCATATATTTGGCTCGTTGACTTACTCTCACGTCCCTTCTAAGAAGAGGACGAAGTTTGATCCCACTACAGAGAGAGGCATATTTGTGGGATATGACGAGACTTCGAAGGCCTATCGGCTTTACTTACCTGGACAGAGGAGAGTTGTTGTCCGGCGGGAAGTGAAGTTTGATGAGGAGAGAGCCTTCAAGAAGTTTAGGGAGTTAGAGCAGGGGGAGACACCAGCTCCCACACCTCAGTTGGTACAGGCTTCTTCGATGCAGCTATCAGGTCCACAGGTTTCTGGAGTGACTGGATCACAGGGTACAGGCACAGCTTCTACAGGTTCAGTGATTCAGGTGGCTAGCACTTCAGGGACAGTTTCAGGTACAGGTACAGGATTGAGTCCTCAGATCACAGGTTCGTCAGGCACAGGTTCATCAGGTACTGGTCCTCGGGGTGTTGGACCTTCCGGTACTGGGACTTCCTTAGATGAGGAGAGCCCAAGACCAATTTGGGAGGAGCAGTCTTCAAGGAAGAGGAAGCCTAAGTGGCTTCAGGATACCTTGAAGGAAGCAGAGGCATTTGGTAGGCCCCAGGAGAAGATCAGGACAGTGGTGGAGCCAGACAGGCTTGGTGTGGTGCCTGGCAGGGATGATATGGCTCTTGTTGCGTGTCTTCGTGACTCTGAGCCATCCACATTTGAGGAGGCTTCCCAGCATCAGGTATGGAGAGATGCCATGATGGAAGAGTACCATTCCATCATGAAGAATGAT
>LPNX010494942.1:1104228-1150633 GCA_001517045.1 Pseudotsuga menziesii
AAGTTGCATTCAGCTCTCTGAGAATCCAGTGTTCCATGACAGGTCGAAGCACATTGAGATCAAGTACCATTTCATCCGTGACTACGTTCAGAGAGGGGCAGTTGAGCTACAGTATATATCCACTGATGAGCAGGTAGCAGACATTCTGACGAAGTCTTTGGGGAGAGGGAAGTTTGTCTTCTTCAGAGATAAGTTGGGAGTGGTGCAGAACACCTTCCTCGGTAAGAGGGAGTGTTAGTTTTTGTACCTAGGCAGTTGTTCCCTAAGTGACTTTTTGCCTAAGTCACTTAGAAGAGGGAAAAAGGTGACCCTCACATTAAAAGCTACTTAATGAGACTTTATAAACTTAAAGCCTCGCCCCTTTGCTAAACGCGTATTTTCTAAAGGCACGAAGTGGGTCGGTTGGGGGTTCTAACAGGTATGGATGTATCTGGGTTTCTGAACTCGCTGTTGTCAGTGTAAATAGGTAACTCACTCGATTCATTCGTAGCAGGGCCCTCCGCCTTGGCACCCTCCTGACACTCTTCCTTGGGAACCTCATAAAACTCTTGGGACCTTACCACAAAGTTACCATGAGATGAGAATATCCGAATCTTTTGACGAATTGAGAATATCCGAATCTTTTGCCAAATTGAGAATATCCGAATCTTTTGCCGAATTGAGAATATCCGAATCTTTTGATAAATTTAAGTGGGTGAGTAATTTTATTTAAGTGATTTAAATAAATGGGATTTTTACTCTCATTGAATCTCAGCCATTGGATTTGGATCTTTCTCCACCGTTGGATGAGATTCCCACTTAGGGTTTAGACAAAAAGGGTTGAGGGAGGCATTTTCACATCACTTTTTCATTTTTTGGAGAAGAGAGTGAACAGAGAAGAGAACAAGAGAGAAGGGCACGATTTTCAAGACACCAGCTAAGAGAGATTTTCAGTTGGCACAGAAATCGAGGTGTAGTTTTGCACAAATCGAGGAGGGTACAGCCTGCATTTAATGCTATACGGCTGCATTAATTTTTGCACAGAAATCGAGGAGGGTACGGCTGCATTTAATTGCTGTACGACCATGCACATAAATCGAGGTGTGTACGGCTGTATTAAATGTTGTACGGTCTGACACAGAAATCGAGGTGTGTATGGCTGCATTAAATGCTGTACGGTCTGGCACAGAAATCGAGGCTGAGTTGCTGCTAGTTTTGGCACATTTTTCGAGAAGAAAATAGCACGGAAACCGAGACAGATTTCTGGGTTAAAATAAGTTGGATTTTTTACTGTAAAAATTAATGTCTGATTTTTTTCCTGAAGCTAATAATAAACTCTCTCTCTCTGACTGGTTTTCCTCTTGTGGGTTTTTCCAGGGCCATTGGCCAAAAATCTCTGAGTCTATATTTTTTATGGTGTGACTGTTAAATGTGTTTTTCAGCCTGTTAGCAGAATTTTACTGTGTGTTTAATTGTTCAGAAAATTTCTTAAGTAACCTACAACCAATGCAAAACCGGCTGAAGGTGAAACTCATGAAATGTTAACATAAACCAGCAAACAGTAAAACTCAGAATTTCTACATAGCCGATCAAGAATGATTTTTGGCTTAAGGTTAGAGCCTTCAATCACTAAATTCGGGTTCCGGATGACTAACTTATTACAAATTGAATTTTTCCATTTAAACTATGGAAAAATTTAATTAAAAACTTAGGAAAAAATTAAAAAATTATAATAAAAAAATTTTGACGCGTCTGGTAAAAAAATTTCGGAAAAATTTTTAAGCGTCCTAGTGACTTAGGACATGACCATGCTCTATTCTAATAATGCCTAGTAGGTTTATCTACACTTAGTTGGGTTCTAATAACCCCCCAAGGCCCAGAATTCAAAATCGGGCATTCCAGCTTTGGAGAAAGCGGGAGAAAACCTTGTCAATTATACTCAGCTATAGGCAAAGCATAATTGTCAAGGGCAAAAAACTCCCTGGAATACCTTAGTTGAAATTCTACGTCTTAGGGGACCGAACCACTCAAAACACCCTACTAGCACATTTTATTACAAACCCCACAGGGCCATGGTCATAATTATTCAAATAAAAAAATGACTAGCCAAAACTGGCTAGACACAAAGGCGGATCAACTGATACACTGGAGTCAAACATTGGTCATGTTTGTCAACCGGCGGCTCCTCAGGTAACCCAACTATGGTACAAAAAAGTTGGCAACACACCTGAGCACGACCTGGATCATCAGTGATGGTGTTAATTATGCTAGAGGGAGCTGTGATCTTTTGAGGTTAATTAGCTGTGTTTTGGGCTAAACATCACTGCTACTATCCTACTGGGGTCTTTATGCTTAGTGACTGAGATATCTTGTTTACTACTGTATGTATCTAACCTCAACCTACAGCACTCTAACCTACTCTCTATCAAGGTATGTCATCCATTCCTTTTGGCAGCTTGTCCTTACAGTGACAAGAGTTGATTCCAGAAGTGTCTGAGTATAAGGCAGATCCAAATCAGATCTCAACCAACTTTGTTACTATTTATTATTTGTTGTTCATTAGTCTATACTGTACATTGCATTTGACGAATTGTATCTCAAGGACCAACTTTGACACAATGACTAGTGGAGTGTTAAAGTTGAAAGAGAAGAAAATTATGTTTTGAATTTATTACAGCAGTACTGTTTTGGATCTAGCTCTGTTTTAGTTTTGTTTTATGCATTAAAGTATAAACTTTTAATTTGCCTATATAAAACCCCAACTTAACCCTAAACTTTAACAACATGAACATAAATTTGCAGAGGTTAGGTAGTAGCTTTTCCTGCTGAATAGAAACAATCCCGCAATTTTCAGAAAAGGTTTGTCCTTCAGGGGATCATTAAGCTTGGACATGATGCGCAATCAAATAGATGATAATCAATAATATAAAGCAAGAAGAGAAGATTAAGCTGCATCTAATATGGTAGTTTAAGAAATCGAAATAAGTTTGTAAGAAGATTATGGCTGGAAAAGGAACCTCAGTCTGTCTTACTTCCTAATACAAAGCAAAGGTAGCTAAATAAAGTCTTTTAAAGTGAGAAATCAACCTTTCCTTTGTAAGGCACTCCAGCACTTGTAAATTCTGCTACTACATGCGCATTTGTTAAAATCGTGCCATCTGGATCTATAATTGTCCCTGAACCAATAGACCGGCCTAAAAACAAGCCCCGAAGACCTGCACAGTTTTGTCCTTTTATTATGCCTGTGAAGAAACAAGACAACTACAAAAGTCTAAAACTAAAATATTCAAAAGTAGCTAAAATCTGGGAATCTTATCCAAGCAGATAAAGTTCCATTTGCTCTAACTTATTCTAAACACAAATAACATTTCCTGCAAATAAATCCTTATTAAAACATGTTAATTAAAATTTAAGGCTATCTAAAGAAATTCAGAAGATGCTATAATAGCATATTTTGGCAGCTGAACACCCTAATATTCAAATTGCCTGGATTGGTGTGTGCATCACTCAGGACATTACTCCATTGAAATTTGAAAGTATTGATTTTCCAAAAGAAACTGCACATCACCGCATACCTGTTGAGCAATTAAAATTCAGGGAGAATCGATTGTGCCCATATGTCATAAAAACTTAAACTACTGGAGCCCCATCTATGTTGTGACCAAAATAAGCAATGAACATGGAAAATAAGCTCAGGATTTTCCAAAAACTGTGAAACTTCATATTTTGAGGTCCCATATAAATCTTCCAGAAACAACAATTTTAACCAGTAGTCACAGAACAAGAAGTTTCATTAATATCACAGCCATGTCGTATACAAACCTAGATGATATTCACCTCTTAAATAAAGACATTTTAAAAACACTAGCTTAAACCTTCCCAATACAATTTGTTCCTAAAGTACCTAGCAAATGAGTCATCTTATCCTTGAAAACATGTAGTTGGGAAAATATTTTATAGTTTTATGCCTGGAGCCATCATATAATTTACTGGGACCAGTAGCTGGTGGTCATTATTCATAAGGGTACTTCTAAGTAACCAACGAAAATACAGATACAAAGTGCATGGAGTAATGCTTGCACAAAATCTCACCTTGTGTCACAGTCAAGTTAACTACAGCAGGAGCTACCTTAGCAGCTGCATCAGCAATAGAATTCCTTGTTAAACATGCTGAATCACTTTTTGGACTTGCACCAACACTGTTCTGAGATTCAGATTGAAAATGATTTGAAGACAATGAACTTGTATCAGATGCATCACTGTTGGAAGTTCTGAAGCATTCCACTGCATCATAGAAATACAAGGAAGCCTGGAAATTCAACTAGCAGTTGCTGAACAATCAAAATCATATTAAAGTAATCATACTAAAATCTCCAGAAATCATTATCTCAATAATAGGTTGCAAGTGGAATCAGTGACAAGATATGAGAAGCAATGCAAACGGACATCCCAACAGTGTTAATTCTATAAATAAATTCCAAGCAAAAGAAAATTATGCTCTCCCAGCTTCAAAGAAAGGACACAACCAGGTGATACCTGATCCAGATCCATCTGTTTGTATTGCAGATTGATAGTTATACTCTAGTCCTTGTTGCCAAAAACGCATTAACAAATGATGAAGCTGTGGGGATAGTGCAATTGACGTCTCTGAAAATAACCATTTGTTAAAGAACCAAGAACAAGTCATGAAAAAATGCAATGTGTGAATGATTGTCGACTAGAAACTTAAAGAAAAAGCACAATAGTAGCCAACAATATACAGGAAATACATATTTAGCTTCACAACAAGAGAAATATGTTGGACATAGCATAAATTTTTAAAATTCAGAAGCTCATAATTAGAGTGTCTGTAGCATACCATCATATCTTTCCAACCATACATATCCTGCAGCTGCAGCCACTGCCAATGCAAAAAATGATGCACTGCCCTTTCCAAGACCTTTCCTTGATTGCTTTGGAAAGCCACCAAGCTTGTATGGGACGCCATTCAGACCCAGAAATTAACTTTCCAATTAGTATGTAATGTACAGATGGAGAATAATCTGATCAAACATGATGATCATGATTCAAAGAAACCAGAAATGACAGGGATTGAAACAGAAAGGAATATAAGTTTATATAATTCAAACGCATTCTCAGGTAGGTCACATAATTGAACATGAGATTAGTGCATCCGCTTACAAAAGGGACTGATAAAAGTAAATAGCTAACGCCAATATTACAAATCAATAACCAAAACAGAAAGACAAATTAGACCTGAATTCTTATTAAAAATCTAGAAATAAAGCAATAAGTAAATACTGATAGCTTCTTCTTAAACAAAAAGTAAGCAAGTTGATGCTTATAACTGTTTGATACAAAACCGAGAGAATTATAACTCTCTATCACAACATGAAATTAAAATCTGAAGAACACTATCCTGAGCCCAATTCATAGAAATTCTAAACACATAAAAGCAATTTACATTTACCGTCCAAAATAAGTGAGAGTGAAACTGTCTTTGGCAATTTTCAACTTCACTTCAAGTACAGTGAATAATCCATGAGCCAACTTGGCTCACCGGCTTGGCAACTTGAGTTGATATTTCTGTCAAAATTCACCGAGTTTTTGTCAAAGTCAGCAGGTTTCACCATTATACTAAAACTCGGTAAGTCTGTAGAAACTTGCAAGCCCATGGAGGAAGATTTGGCCCACTGACTATAAGAGTGATTTCCCATGTTTTTGTTGGCATTATTCTGTCATTTTATTGCTGTTCTTTTCTGAGATGAGAGTTTTCCTGGTGTTAATCGATTTGTACTGCGTTTGAACGAGGTTTTTCAAGGTTTTCATACTTTTTTGGACAATTAGGAATCCAAAAAATGGCTGGGAAGCAGTTAGAATTTTCAGAATAAAACTTTGTTGGGGCTGTTGTTTTTTTGCAAAGGAAGCAAGCACATTGGAAAAAAGATAAAACATCACAGGAGCTAGGGCATGCAATATTGGAGGCATCTGAAGGACCACTGATTTGCTTTCTAAGATGCCACAAACAGCCATGGCATTTTGTTACTTTGCAACTATCTCATAAACCACCAAAACCCATATTTCATATCCCTGAAAAATTACAAAATGATGAAGAAAAGATACTTTGCTTGGTCATTCTGCAAGAACCTTAGCAGACGAAAGGTAAAATGGGGTTTTCCCAACAGACCATTAAATGGGGGAGTAAACCACATCAAGTACCACCTTGCCAAACTCACGGGGAAATGTGCCCCCCTGTGAAAACTACCTTTAAATGTAACTTGTTACCCCCTGATATGTAGGGGTGACTTGATGATTGATGTTTATGTGATCTTCCATCACATCCAACAGTTCCACAGATGAGATCTACTGTTTACCCATGGTTATTTGACAGAGACATTTTCAGCTTGCTCAGATCACCATGTTATGTGTTAGATATCAATGGGGGCATTCAGTTGACACCAGTGTTATGACATACGCTAACCTAGTTGACAGATGGTAAATGATTTGTTATGTGTAGACATGACCATGAGGGACCGAGGATGTTACTCTAATGGCTCATGAATTTTAGATGGTTGTTTCGTAGCTAAAGATGCATTGTGGTGTGGTCATAATTCTTCCTTTGGATAAGTGTGTAGCCTTGTGAGTCAGGTGTATCCTTAAGGATTTAAATAGGTGTGACACTCATTTCGCATCACTTAAAATTTTATCTAGTCATTTTTCATGTCGTCTCATTTCACTACCCCTTTCACCCATTTCCATCATGTCCCCCTTCAGTAAATGAATTATCATAGATTAGGTTCTAAGGCCTCTATACTATTCCCATGTATGAATGCCTAAGCCAAAGTTAAAAGAGTCAAAGTAATGTATGGGTAATGCAGCTAAATGATGAATGTTATATGTGTGAGCAATACCCCCCTGCAAAAAATAGGGATATATATATATATAAGGGATTGCAAAAAAGAGGCACAAGGAAAGGGTAGTTAAAGAAAAAGCTTTCCCTTATAAGGGACACATGTGGAAAAAAAACATCGACCCCTAGCTCTTGCAAGATAAGGGGTAGACCTGGCGCTTAGTCACATTTCTATGATGGTAGATTCACGAGTGTTTTCTCCCTAGTACCATATTCACTTCATCACCCTTACATTACTTAGAAACTTAGGAAATGCACACTATCTTAGGCGTCAAGCATGTAATATAGGGTTAATTATGGTCACACCATGGTAATTCTAAGGTTTAAAAGATAATTAATCAAAAGGTGATTGAGTTATTTGAAAATTGCACTTGCTAACCTTTTTCCTGTTAATATTTACATTATTTGAAGGTATTGTTTTCCTAAAATATACATTGTTGGGGCTTCCTAAGCTACCGCCCTAGCAAAAACACATGGTCTAACACTTGGTTGATGTTCTATAGTTATTATTCCCCTTTGTTGATGCACCCTGCTTCTTCATGCACATGTGGGAAGCTTGGGGCACATGTGGTTCATCTATTTGGCATGTGTGAGAGGGCCAACCTTTTCATGATGTGTTGATGGTTTCGATGTGTTGGCATCAAGTTTGACCACCTGTTGGACCTTTGGCACACCTCTCCTTGGAGCACTACCGGGTTTTTTACTTTTCTCGGACCCTTGAGACACATGGCATCTTCTTCGATGAGGGTGCTCCACATACATAATAATAATCAATAATAATAACAATAAATAATAATGTTAATAATAATAATAATAATAAATAACGATTAACGATGAATGAAAGGACACATCCTATCTAAAAGACATGACCTATTGAAAGGACGTGACTTACCATTGTGAGTAGTCAATGTTATAAGTACACCGTCACATGGTCATTGTATCATCATCTCATATTTTATACATTTATTAAACTTATCCTTTATGGATTATGACCTGTTGTCCTGCTTAAATTGGATATCCAGCTATTGAATTGTTGTTCCTATTAAAGAGACGAATATTGTTTGTTCCATTTGGTATCAGAGCCAACTCTTGGACAGTGTGTGTTAAACCCAAGGTTACAAGAACCGAACCGGAACCTGAAAAACCGGTCGGTCAGCACGGTTCTGGTGGTTTTCCGATTTGAACCGATATCGAACCGCTCGATTTGGTCCACGAACCGCCCGTTTTGGTATCGAACCGAACCAAAACCGGTTTTTCCAATAACCGGACAGTCCATACAGCACCCTAAAAATAAAAAAAATTAATCCGAGTGTTAGCAAGTTTGTGCTTGAGTGTCTTCGGATCTTTTAAAGTGTTGATTGTTAAGGGTCTTAGAGCTGCTTCATAGGTTGATTGGACTAGAAGATTGAAAGAGTATTTTGGAGAACTTGTGGGTTGAATCTCTTTGGAGACATTTGTAGCAGATTTGGAGATCTTTCAAGGTAGATTGGAGGGTGATTTCAAGCCCATTCTAGGCTGAACTTTTTGGACAAATTGGGAGGCACTCTTCAAGGTATGTAAATACTAAAATGTGCACCGTATTCATTTAATTTTGTAGTGAATAGTCTCTTTAGACTTTGATAGCGTTATTTTTTTTTCATAGAATTAAAAAAAATAGGGTTTTAATTTGCAGATTTATATTGCTTGCTATGGCTCCAAAAGATAGAAAAGATGTTGCATGGGTACATTGTCAATTAGTTGAAGGGAAAATTGTGTGTAACTATTGTCAGAAGGAGGTTGGGGGGGGTAGGTATAAATAGGCTGAAACAACACTTAGCTGGTAGAAGGGGGAATGTAAGACCATGCCTCAAAGTCTTTGATGACTTGAGATGCTTGGTCTTCTTGAATCTTACCAAGCCAAAAAATCCAAAAACAAGAGGGTGCAAAGAGAGATAGGGAGAAGTTGTAGCTCTAATTTTCTTAAGAGAAAGCCTAGTTTTGAAGAACCCTCTAGTTTTCCCAACCTTGCCCATGATCCTTATACCATTCCTGGGGAAGAAAATGTTGCAATTGGTGGTGTTGGTAGCAGGACATTCCAATTTAAAAAACCCAGTGGTAGCCTTGAGTCTTTCTTTAACCCCGCACTACCCCTAGTGCTCAGCCCACCATTGATGCCAAATGGAAGGTGGAAAAGGAGGTTGCTTGGGAATGCATTGCTAGATGGTGGTATGATGCAAACATACATTTCATTGCTTCAAGGTCGATATATTATCAACCTATGTTGGATGCTATAGCTTCATGTGGTCTAGGCTTCAAGGGCCCTGGCTATGAGGGTATTAGGGGGGCACTTTTGAAAAATGAAGTGGAAAAGATACAAGAATACTTCATAGAGTTCAAAAACTCATGGACTAAAACAGGGTGCACAATTATGTCCAATGGATGGACTGATGCAAGAGGTCACACCATTCTTAACTTCCTAGTTGCTTTCCCAAAAGGGACTGTGTTCCTTAGATCAATGGATGCATCTGATCAAGTGAAGGATGCACATTTACTATTTTGTCTTTTGGATGACGTAGTTGAGGAGGTGGGGGTGCAAAATGTAGTGCAGGTTATCACAGACAATGCCTCCAAATATGTTGCAGCTGGAAAGTTTTTAGAGGACAAACATCCCACCATTTGGTGGACCCCATGTGCAACTCATTGTTTGGACCTCATGCTTGAGGATATTGGGAAAATTGAGTGGGTGAAAAAGTGTGTGGAACAAGCAAAATCTATCACAAGATACATGTACAAACACTCATGGGTTTTGACCCTCGTGAAAAAATGCACGGGTGGAAAAGGGCTTGCCAGGCCAGCTATCATAAGATTTGCAACAAATTTCCTTACATCGCAGTCCTTGATTGAGCAAAAGGCCAACTTGAGGAAGATGTTCTCTTGTGATGAGTGGAGTGTGTCTCAATGGAGCAAGAAGACTGATGGAAAAGACATTGTTGATAAAGTCTTTGAGAAAGCATTTTGGAAAAAGGCAGAGGTGATCGTACTTTTTAGCCAGCCTCTTGTGAAAGTCCTGAGAATGGTGAATGGTGATAAAGCAGTGATGGGGTTTATTTATGAGGCCATGGATCAAGCCAAGGAGGCAATAAAGGAAGCATATGAGGGAAAAAGACAAAAATATCTACCTATGTGGAAAATAATTGATGAACGATGGAACAAACAACTCCATCGGCCTTTACATGTTGCAGGCTATTACTTGAATCCAAGGTAACTAATTTCAAAGTTTTTAAGTTATATTACTAAATTTTAATTTCAAAAGTTTATCATTTTTTGAAATTGATCATCTTTTTTGTCTTGAATCTTCTGAAGGTACCATTACACAAACGATTTTGAAGCGAATGGGGAGGTAAAAGGATTATATAAATGCATTGAGCACATGGTCTCTAATCCCAATAAACAAGATGAAATACACAACAAGCTCTTGCATTTCAATGAGAGTCTTGGTATCTTCGACCTGGCTACAGCCGTACGATCTAGATCAAAAGATCCTCCAGGTAATTAATTTCAAAGTCTTTAAATTTTAATTCATTGGAGTTTTTTTTCGAGTTTGTGCTTAAATTCATTTGCTAATTTTTATTTGTCCTTAGATGCAGCATATTGGTGGCAGCAATTTGGCAGCCAATGCGCTGATTTGCAAAAGTTTGTAGTTCGAATACTGAGCCAAACATGCAATGCTTCTGGTTGTGGACGCAATTGGAGTGTTTTTTAGCGTATACACACCAAGAAGCGCAACCATTTAGAGCAAAAACGGTTGAATGATATGGCATGTGTTCAGTACAACCTTAGGTTGAAGCACAACCAATTGCAGAACAAGACCCCTGAATCGTGTTCCATATTCTTAGATGATGGTGATGCATCATCAGATTGGGTTGTGGAAACTCAGCCAACAACATTTGACAATGAAGACCTCCCATGGCTAGATTTGGACCCACTTCCACAACAACAAGATGTGGGAGTTGATGTTGGACATGTGCATTTTGGACCAAGGGAGTCAAGTCAGGTGGCCCAAGCTCAGGCACCCCATATTAAGGATCAGAATGTAGATGATGGCTTAGAGTTTAAGTCTGAGGCCTCTGATGAGTCTGATCCTGAGGATTCAGACGATTCTGATAATTAGATTGTTTAGTCTTTGACTCTAGTCTTTTCTATAGGCCATTTAGAGCCTTTTTGTTGCTGTATTTTGATTCAGACATGGATTGCACTCAATGTTAAGTGTTATTTTGGTTCTATGAACTCTTATATGCTATATACATGAGAAACTTTGCATATTTTGTGTATAATGGTTNTTAAATTGAATATTTTATGTATTTTTGGTGGACCAGTTTTATGATCTGGTTTTTTCCCTGGTTTTTGTCCGGTTCCAATTCTCAAGGTCAATCGGTTCGTCCACCGGTTCAGTTTTTGTAACTTTGGTTAAACCTACAAATTAAACCAACATTCAAGTTGCTTCGTACAACCCTATCATTTCGTACAATCCATTGCATCAATGCCAATTTTCCATATCGTTTTCATTTCACAACCGTACCTGTTGGTCCATACCCTTCTATACCTTTTCATACCTTTCGATGTCACCCATCTGCATAAAAGTCCATACGCCAATACGGTTATTCGTCGACTGAGATAAGAGATTTTGTAGTTATTAATTATCTAAATACCGTCCTTTTCCATTCCGTACAACACCTCGTAATTGCACATGACCCATCTGTAAACCCCCATATAATCGCACCAGTACACTTTAATAAATTCTTTCATAATTTTTTTAACTATCAAATTGGATAATATTAAAATCAGCTTGGTATAAAGTCATTTTATTTAAAAATAATACCTTTTTTTCAAAACTTAAAAACTTTATATAAAGTAAAAGTAAGGTGGGCCCCGGCCCGTATGAGTGTGGTACGTTGGTTGTTCGATTGATCCGAAGTAAGTTGTTAAGAAGAGGACACGAGTTCAATCCACAGCCGCCCTTACCCGTGTCCCATGCCAGCGGGCAGTTGTGGGGCACCTAGGGGTATAGTGGTAGCGGGAATGGATCCCTGGACCCCGTGTAACACGAGTACCAGTGCTTCCCAGGTTGTCGATTCCCCTAGTTACCAAAAAAAAGTTAAGGAGGGCCCCGCAACAAGCTTTCACTAACATGGATACTAACAGAGAAGCAAATGTAGATGTTTATCATTATGAAGACGAAGCCAATAACACCTCGCTAATTATGGAAAACATCATGAAGTCGCATAAAGAGTTAGCGGAAAGCCAAAAAGAGTTCAGCAACAAAATCGATAGATCAATATCTAACATGCATAAATTATTCACAAAAAAAGTTAACAAAGTAGCCAAAGATTCTAAAGAACGTTGGTTTAGGAGATAAAAATGAGAAACGAGGACAAAAACAAAGTCATGGTGGCATACAACTCAGATGATGATTATGATGAAACAGCACAAAAGTATCACTATCATCAATTTAATGCACACTACCAAACAGTAGTGATGACGATGTGCTACAAGGGGGAAATATTCAAAAAAATAAAACACAAGTAACCACCAAATATATCTCTCCTCCTCTTAGGAAGACTGATGAGGTCAAGGTTCCAAAAAAGATGCACAAAAAACAACAATTTCATCTACAGTTAAGACCAAAAACCCACAGCCTAAGGCACTGAGGCTCATGGGAATTGTAAAAAATAAGAAACTAACAAGCTATGTAGATTTCGGAAGTACTCATAATATGTAGACATCAATGTCATTAAAGAGTTAAATCATTGTGTGTATCCCACAAGGGACCTCATTGTTAAGGTCGTTGATGAACATCATGTCAACGACAAAGGAAGATGCCATAAAATCTCAATTCTGTAAATTTTCCTTTAATATTCAACTAGGGCTAAACAGTGCATGCAAAATATCAACTGATAACCACACATGAATATCTTTTACAGTATGCAGCAGAATATAAAATTGAAAAATAAATCACAACATCACATCACAATATTGACACTATTATTTTGGGTATGGAAACCCCCAGAAAAATCCAAGATGGGAAAACCGGTGCAGCAGTCAGATATAGATTTTATTATGAGAAAATATGGAACTTTTACAATCACTGCAAATTCACCCAAACCTGGCGAATGCAGTACCCGACAGAATCACTGGGCAAATCCCAGTGAAACCTCAACACCCTCCTGTGTGAGTGTACGGCCCAGCTGTACGAAGCTCGATGATCCTGCTTCCCGTTCCTCCGTCTTCTCAGCGAAATCCTCTGTCTGACTTTCTCTCCCTGTCTATATCCTGTCTCTATCGAAATACAAGTGTGTGTGTTCTCTCCACCAATTGATCTCTGTTTTATAACTTTAGGTAAAGCGAAAACCCTAATTTCATTTTCACTTTAACTAGTGGTAAAGAAAAAACCCTAATTTCACTTTCACTTTAACTAGTGGTAAAGAAAAAACCCTAATTTCACTTTCACTTTAACTAGTGGTAAAGAAAAAACCCTAATTTCACTTTCACTTTAACTAGTGGTTCACTAAAGTTAATTTAGATCACTTTAATTTATTTTCCAAAGTAAATTAAATACAACTAGTTTCCTAATTTAAGTCTTTTGCATGCAGGAAGACCTTCCTTGTTGCTACTAGTTTAAAACTCCCTCTAAACGAGGAAGGGATTCAATGTTAAAATTCCATATGCTGAGCTAGATTATCAGCATTTAATTTCAATTTCATAACAAAAGCATATAGACAAGATCACTCAAAGAAACGGTATCACAAGAACAACACAGCTTTATCCTGGGGAAACCCTAAAGGGAAAAACCTAACAAAAGCTTCCTCAATATAGATGCCCCAAAAGATAAAAGGTAAAACCCAAAAGACTGATACTCCTCCTTCTCCAGCTACAGCTCTCTCTCTCTCTTATGCGCTACACAAGTGAGTGTGAGTGTGCTCAAATGAGAAGCACCTCACCTCTATTTATATTCTTTCGTTCACTTAATATTTGACTTAGTTATGTAGGCTCGAGTAATCCTAACTCAGTTATGTAGGCTCAAGTAACCACAACTAGGGTACTAATGACCCGACTTACAACGGAGGGGACTTTCTCATGACTTTTAGTAATTCTCTCGATAGGAACATCGAGGTACAAAGAAATACACGTGATTCTCTCGATAAGAGCATCGGGGACCACTAAAAAATATATTTAGAATATTCTTCAAAGTTACAATAATTCAACACTCCCCCTTAATGAGAAGGGTATTCTACAACAATAACAACAACAACAACAGTAGGGGGGAGAGGGCATCATCAACATCATCAAGGTGATACATTTATAGATCATCAGAAGCTTTTCATCATCTTCAACATATAGTCTTCATCTTCAAAATTCAACAGCAGCAACACTTTGACTGCTCGATCGACATCATCATCATCAGTAGTATTTTGACCTTTCGATCAGCAACATCATAGTCAGCATACTCTTGAACTTTCGGTCAACATCATCACACTCTGATCTTTCGATCAACAACATCATCGTCAGCATATTCTGAACTTTTGGTCAGCATCATCATCATCATTATACTTTGAACTTTCGAACAGCATCATCATCATCATCATACTCTAAATTTTCGGTCAGCATCATCATCATCATCATACTCTGATCTTTCGATCAGCAACATCATCATCATCATACTCTGATCTTTCGATCAGTAACATCATCATCACACTCTGATCTTTCGATCAGCAACATCATCATCATCAGCAACCTACAATCCACAACACGAAGACGAATGTCTTCGGATCACTTTTGGACTTAAGTTCAGGGATGATACAATCCTACCACATTCTCGACAGCTGAAGCTACCGGATACAATTACGGGATAATCACTCCCTATCACTTTAGGACTAAGTCCAAGGATGACGCAATCCTACCACATTCACGAGGACCGAAGCCTCCGGATACATTCTGAACAAAAGTTCAGGGATGATGCAATCCCACCACATTCACGGGGACCGAAGCCTCCGGATACATTCTGAACAAAAGTTTAGGGATGATGCAATCCCACCACATTCACGAGAATCGAAGCCTCCGGATACATTCTGAACAAAAGTTCAGGGATGATGCAATCCCACCACATTCACAGGGACCGAAGTCTCCGGATACATTCTGAACAAAATTTCAGGGATGATGCAATCCCACCACATTCACGAGGACCGAAGCCTTAGGATACATTCTGAACAAAAGTTCAGGGATGATGCAATCCCACCACATTCACGGGGACCGAAGCCTCCGAATACATTCTGAACAAAAGTTCAAGGATGATGCAATCCCACCACATTCACGGGGACCGAAGCCTCCGGATACATTTTGAATAAAAGTTCAGGGATGATGCAATCCCACCACATTCACAAGGACCGAAGTCACCGGATCCGTCTTGGACAAATGTCCCGGGATGATACAATCCCTCTTCATTCTCGAGGACCGAAGTCACTGGATCACTTTAGGACAAGTGTCCAGGGATGATACAATCCCACTGCAACATCACTGCTTCCCCTTCCGAGGAAGGTCTTTCCGAACAACACCAAGCTTGTCTCGAAAGTGTTCGAACTTTACCCGAGACAAAGGCTTTGTTAACACATCAGCAACTTGCTCATCAGTACTCACATACTGGAGCTTTATGGCTCCTTTCTGTATCATATCTCGAATGTAGAAATACTGAATTTCTATGTGCTTCGATCTATCATGGAACACTGGGTTCTCCGACATCTTTATACAGCTTTGGTTATCACATAGAATTTCAGTAGTATCCATCTCCAGGTCAAATAGACCTAACATCAGCTTCCGAAGCCATATGGCTTCACAATTAGCAGAGCAAGCTGCTATGTATTCTGCTTCCGTCGTGCTAAGAGCAATACTGGATTGTTTCTTGCTAAACCATGAGATCATAGCAGACCCCAAACAAAAGCATCCAACTTATGTGCTTTTCCTGTCTGAGACACTAGCCATACAATTTGTAATCATGGTTTCCGTCATAGTACAGACCAAAGTCTATAGTCCCTTTCAGATATATCATCACATGTTTTGCAGCTATCAGGTGAACTCGTCTAGGTTGAACTAGATACCGACTCAAGGTGTTCACAGCAAAACAAATGTTTGGTTTGGTATTGGTTAGATACATCAACGACCCAATAATCTGTCTGTATTGAATCACATCCACTAATTCTGACGAGTCATCAGCTAACAACTTCAGGTTGGAATCCATGGGTGTAGCCATGGCTTTACATTCCAACATATCAAATCTTTTCAGGATTTCTAATGCATACTTTCCTTGATTGAGAAAGATTCCTTCTGAGTTCTTCCATACTTCTAGACCTAGAAAATAATGCATTAGACCAAGGTCTTTCATCTCAAATTCTTCAGTGAGCTTCTTCTTGCATTCTTCAATTTGTTTCTCATTCCCTGTCAAAAATAGATCATCCACATACAGTAATAGTATGACAGGTTCATCTTCTATAACCTTGAAGTAAAGGTTAGGATCAGCTTTACTCTTGGCAAAGCCCATGCTCGTCAGGAAACTATCTATCCTTCCATACTAAGCTGTGGGAGCTTGCTTCAAGCCATACAAGACCTTCTTCAACTTGCATACGTGAGTTCGTTTGTCTTCAACTTCAAATCCTTGTGGTTGTTCTATGTATACTTCTTCTTCAATCACACCATTCAGAAAGGTTGTTTTCACATCCATCTGGTGTAAGTCCCACTTCATCATGGATGCAAGTGCCATGATGGCTCTAATCAAAGTATACCTTGCTACTGGTGCAAATGTCTCTTCATAATCAATTCCCTCTTTCTGAGAGAAACCTATGGCCACAAATCTTGCTTTGTACTTCTCTATGCTTCCATCAGCTGCATGTTTTATCTTGTAGATCCATTTGGAGGATACTACACTCTTGCCTTCTGGCTTGGGAACTATATCCCACACATCATTCTTCATTATTGACTGGTATTCTTCAGTCATTGCTTCTACCCATTCTTTCTTCTGTACCACTTCTTCGTAGTTTGAAGGTTCTTGATCTACAAGATCACACATAGTTGGAAAATGTCTTGGGCTTCTTACTTACTCTTGTCGAGACTTCAGGAGCTCCATATCTTTCTACTTCGTGTATAATCTCTCTTGCCCAAGCAGGCTTTCTCTTTCGTGATATCTCCATCGTAGGAGGTTCTTGTGGTTCTGTCATGTCATGCTCTTCAAGAGCTTCATCTTCCTGTGAACATCTCTTCTGGAGTCTAAATCCAAGAGCACTGTGAGATATTCTATCATGTACGTAGACAGATGTCCTTGCTACTTCTGCCCATAGATGCATAGGAAGATCTTGATCATATATCATTGTCTTCACTGCCTCCATGATGGTTCTGTTCTTTCGTTCCGCAACACCATTCTGCTGAGGATTGTAGGGAGTGGTTAGTTCCCTTTTGATTCCGGCATCTTTACAGAAGGCTTCAAACTCTTTTGAAGTATACTCTCCGCCATTGTCTGGTCGGAGTGTTTTGATTCTCTTGTCTAAAAGATTCTCTATCAAGGCTTTGAATTCCTTGAATTTCTAAAACACTTCACTCTTTGCTTTCAAGAAGTATATCCAAGTCTTTCTTGAATAGTCATCAATAAATGTAATATAATATTCGAAGCCACTTAGAGATGTGGAGGACAATGGACCACACACATCTAAATGAATCAATTCCAACATACCTTTTGTTTTTGTTTCACTCTTCGGAAATAGATTCTTGATATTCTCCCCTTTTGCACATCCCTTGCAAATGCCTTCATGTTTGATCTTCAAGTCTGGTAGTCCCGTCACTACTTTGTTCACATGAGGTAGTGCCTTGTAATTGATGTGGGCAAGCCTTCTATGCCATAGTTCACTAGGGTCAATGGACTCATGAACAAGGGTTGTTTCTGAGTGTCCCTTAAGTTTATACAGGCCTCCTTCTTCTTCACCGATAACAACTGCATCTTCAATTTTCTTTCCTTTGGGCCACATGAGTACTTGGCCATCTATGAATGCAACTCTGAATCCTTTCTTATCTAAAGCTAAGATAGAAAGTAGATTCTTCTTTAGACCAGGTACATATAATACTTCTTTCATCTTTAGGGGATTTCCTGAATCAAGCTTATAGCTTGCTTCACCAACTCCTTTGATCGGATATTGATAGTCATCTCCTAGGGATACTTTCTGAGGAGAGTTCTTTTCTTCAAATTTGGACTGAATTTTCTTTTGTCCTGTCATGTGCTTTGAAGCACCACTATCAATAAGCTAAGTGTCTTCTCCAAGTGTTACAGACCCAAAGAATGCAGAGAATAGTACATACTCTTCTGCATCTTCTTCTCTTGCTTGCTTTCTTGGAGGTCCTTCCTCTTCTTCTTCTTCATCCTCATCTTCAGTTAGATGAGCATGACGTATTTTGTTGTTGTTGATCCTCTTCTTACATTCTTGTTTCTTCATAGGACAATTTCTAGCAATGTGTCTTATCTTATCACAATGGAAACATTGAAAGCCAAAGTAGTCCTTATTTGATAGACTTTCTCTTGATCTTTGGAACCTTCTGGGAGGTTGATGCTCGTTGTGGTTTCCCTTCTTGAAGTTGGGTTGACTTCTTCTTCTTTTGGTATGAGTGGCTAGAGCTTGATCATCTTCCTTCAGAAGGGCTTCTTTGTTTGCCACTCTAGTCTCTTCTTGAATACAATCTTCCCAAACAATGTCAAACTTCATGCTTTCCTTTCTAGCACACATCATCTGGATGAATGAGTCCCAAGGTCTAGTGAGACCATTGAGAGCAGTCATAACTAACTCATCTTCATCAAGTTTGTCTCCAATGGCTTCTATCTGTTCTTTGATCTGGGAGACTCTTGTAAAATAGTCCTGGATGGATTCTCCATGACTCATCTTGGTGCTCTTCAGTTGAGCTCTTAGATTCATCTTTATGTTGATGTTTCTTCCTTCATACATTCTTGATAGGGCATCATACATTTCTTTTGGAGTATTCTTGGATGACACTTGAGGGATCAAGTGATCCTTGATAGAGTCAGCAATAATCCTTTGTGCCCTAATCATATCCTTCTTGTGCTTCTCCTTAGCTTCAGCTTCTTCAGGTTCTGCAACTTCATCTTTGATATACTTATCAAGATCATTCTCTTGGAGAATGAGGCCAATCCTATATTTCCATGCTCGGAAATTCTCTATGCCTTCCAGTTTGTCCTCAAGCTTAAGTGCTTGGGGCCATCTTGTCAAAGAACCACAAAAAATTGAAATTATGCGGAATGAGAAACTGAACTTACCAGGAGATGCGCTTGACTAAGGCGAGTTGACTGGTGTACTTGATTTCTATAGATCTTAGGTCTTCACCTTTCAAATCCGACTTGCGAGATTCAGCACTGCAGCTTACAGCAGTTTTCTGGTGCAACTGTCAAACTAGGGTTTGACTTTCCTCGGAGACTCACACCCAAAAATCTCGATTCCAGGCTCAATAGATGCGCTGTGGGAGGGCGCAACTTTCTATGTAAGCAGTTTTCCAAAAATCAAAAAAATTTCTGAAACCCTAATTTCTTCCAGGGAGAGAGAGAGGGCTTTTTCACCTTGTGAACGCTGTCCTATTCAAGTTAGCTCTGATACCATGTTAAAATTCCATATGCTAAGCTAGATTATCAGCATTTAATTTCAATTTCATAACAAAAGCATATAGACAGGATCACTCAAAGATACAGTATCACAAGAACAACATAGATTTATCTTGGGAAAACCCTAAAGGGAAAAACCCAGCAAAAGCTTCCTCAATATAGATGCCCCAAAAGATAAAAGGTAAAACCCAAAAGACTGATACTCCTCCTTCTCCAGCTACAGCTCTCTCTCTCTCTTATGCGCTACACAAGTGAGTGTGAGTGTGTTCAAATGAGAAGCACCTCACCTCTATTTATATTATTTCGTTCACTTAATATTTGACTTAGTTATATAGGCTCGAGTAATCCTAAGTCAGTTATGTAGGCTCGAGTAACCACAACTAGGATACTAATGACCTGACTTACAACGGGACTTCCTCGTGACTTTTAGTAATTCTCCCGATAGGAACATCGGGGTACAAAGAAATACAAGTGATTCTCCCGATAGGAGCATCGGGGACCACTAAAAAATATATTTAGAATATTCTTCAAAGTTACAATTATTCAACATTCGGTAGCAACCCCAACTTATCGCTAAACTTCACAAAACTCTGTCTGCAAAGTGCCTTGGTGAAAATGTCTGCCACCTGCTCATCTGTTTGTATGTACTCCAACCGAATGGTTCCCCTCTTAACACAATCTCTCAAGAAGTGGTATCTAATGTCTATGTGTTTGCTCCGGTCATGGAACACTGGATTTTCAAATAGCCTGATGCCACTCTGATTGTCACAGTGAACTACTGTAGCCTCTAGCTCACACTCGAACAACCCTGCAAGTAACTTTCAGAGCCACATACCCTCACAAGCAACCATGCTGGCTACCAGGTACTCAGCCTCTATCGAGCTCAATGCAACTGATTTTTGCTTCCTACTGAACCAAGAGACAACCCCTGATCCAATGCTGAAACAGCAACCTGAAGTACTATTCCGGTCCTCTACATATCCTGCCCAGTTAGCATCTGTGAAACTTGCTAACTGTACACTCCCCCTACGCTCATAAACCAATCCATACTCCATTGTACCTCTAATGTAGCGAAGTATGTGCTTCGCAGTTGTCCAATGCACTCTCCGAGGGTCCACCATGAACTGACTCAAAGAGTTGATTGCAAAGCTGATGTCTGGTCGAGTGTTGACCAGATACATAAGCGATCCAATAAGCTGACGATACAAGGTAGGATCAAATCCGTCTGATCCTGATGCATCAATCTTCCTCCAGTTGGAAACTAGAGGTATGGCCATAGGCTTGCAATACTCCATCCTGAATCTCTTCAGGATCTCTATTGCATACTTCCCCTGTCCGATGAAGAAGCATCCATCTCTCTGCCAAACCTCCAAGCCCAAAAAGTAATGCATCAGCCCAAGGTCTTTCATCTCAAACTCTACTGCAAGGTTGGGCTTACAGTCTCCAATCAACCTCTCATCTCGTGTCAAAAAGAGATCATCCACATATAAGACCAGTATGAGAGGCACCTCATCTGTCAAGAAGTACAGGTTGTGGTCAGCCTCACTTCGCTGAAATCCCATCTCCCATAGACAATTGTCAATCCTCGAGTACCATGCTCGAGGTGCCTGCTTGAGCCCGTAAAGAGCTTGATGCAGTCTGCGTACATGCTTCTCCCTGTTCTCCACATCAAACCCCTCTAGCTGCTCAATATACACCTCCTCCTCTATCACTCCGTTGAGGAAGGCAATCTTGACATCCATCTGATGGACACGCCAACCCATCTCAGCTGCTAGTGAGATAATGGTCCGAATGGAAGAATACCTGGCAACAGGGGCGAAGGTCTCCTCATAATCAATACCCTCCTATGAAAACCTCTTTGCCACGAAGCATGCCTTGTACTTCTCCATGCTTCCGTCTACTGCATGCTTCACCTTGTAGATCCATCTGGATCCCACCACCTTTCTCCCTTCTGGCCTCGACACAACCTCCCATACCTGGTTTTTCATAATGGAGTCATACTCCTCAACCATAGCTTCCTGCCACACATCATGTTGTGCAGCTTCCTCAAAGCTGAAAGGTTTAGAGTTAATCAACTCTGTCATCAGTGCCATATAACTAAGCCTCTCTGCTGGTACACTCTATCTAAAAGATGTCTGTGGAGGATCTACCTGCCTGGAATCTTGCACTATGGATCTAAACCACTTAGGCCTTGGCCTAGTGTCAACCTGCTGCGGCTGCTAGATATTCGTCTCCTACTGCAGCTCATCCTTTAAGTCAATGACTGAAGGACTGAAGGATCCTGTCCACCTGACTCCCTCTGAACACTAGAACCTGTGCTCTGTGTCTGTACCTGTACCTGTACATCTAGCTCCTCCAACTTGACTCCCGACTCCTGTGCTAGCTGCTGCTCTGTTGGTAAGTCCAGAGATCTCCGCAAGGCCTTATCCTCATCAAACTGGACATCCCTACTCACAATGATCCTTCTGCGAGCAAGAATGTAAACTCTATATGCCTTCAAAATCTCACTGTAACCAACAAGTAACCCCTTCTCTCCAGAAGGGTCCAGCTTCTTCCTATTGTCAGCATGAACATGACAATAGTAGACAACGCCAAATATGCGAATGTGACTCACATCTGGCCTAATGCCTGTGAAGACCTCCTCTGGTGTCTTCCTCCCCAACGCTGTGTGGGGACACCTAGTCTGAATGTATACTGTAGTCATGTATGCCTCGGCCCAAAGGAATAGTGGTAATTCCTGATCAAATAGCATGGCCTTGGCTACTCCAACCATAGTCCTGTTCTTCCGCTCTGCAACTCCATTCTGCTGTGGGGTATGGGGCACAGTGCGCTCCTTCTTGATCCCCTCAGCCGAACAATACTCCATGAACTCACTGGAAGTGTACTCACCCCCGTTGTCTGTCATCAACACCCGAACCTTCTTTCCAGTTTGGTTCTCCACAAGAGTCTTGAACTCTCAGAACCTCTCAAAGACCTCTGACTTGGCCTTCAAGAAATAGATCCAGGTTTTCCTAAAATAGTCATCAATGAAGGTTACGCAATAACTGTAACCACTGAACGAATGGACACTCATAGGTCCGCATACATCCGAATGCACCAAGTGCAAGGGCTCCTTAGATTTGTGCTCACTCTGTGGGAAAGGTTTCCTGATGTTCTTCCCCAAAGCACAACCCTTGCAGTGGTTATGCTTTTCCTCCTGTACCTGAGGAACTCCAATGACTACTTATCTCAAATGCTTCAGTGCTCCATGGTGTAAGTGTGCCATCCTCCTATGCCACAACTCACCCTGACTACTGCTGTTGCTGCTGACTAGAGCCTTTGCAGACTCAAAGTGTAATCTGTATACTTCCCGCTCCTTCTACCAATCACTCGATCCAAGCTCCTATCTGACCCCTTAGGCCTGATATACACTCTATGGTCAGTCTTGGAACATATAACACATCAGCAAAACTGAGGGGTTTGCCAAACTCCCTCTCAAATGAAACAGTGCCAACTCTCTGCGCCTGATACCGCGCATCATCACCCAAATCAACGTGGATCCCTGTTGCACCCTCCTGCAAGTCTTTGAAGAATCTCTTATGTCCGGTCATGTAACTAGATGCTCCACTGTCAATGTACCATATGCTGCTCCCTGTGGTGCTTGGCATGCAAGCTATCAAACAAAACTCCTCATCGAAGTTCCTGCTAAACTCATCCACCTCTACAGATCCAGCCATCTGAGTGTTACTCTTCTTCTTTTTGTCTGGGCACTGGGAGGCAAAGTGTCCCTACTCATGGCAGATAAAACACTTAACCTTTGACACGTCAAGGTTCTTACCATCCTTCTTCCTCTTTGCCTTCCCCTTGCTCTTCTCTGTAAGGGCTAGAGCCTCCTCATCCACAATCTGTGGGGCATTGTTGGATGAGCCTGATCCTTAACCCATGCGAGTCTCCTCCTACACAAAGTCATCCCATAGTCTCTGCCAAACAGGGAGCTTCTCCCTAGCCACAACACCTTTGACAAAGGTGTCCCATGGCTTAGAGAAGCCATTGAGGGCTATCCGAACTAGCTCCTCATCATCAGTTTTAGAGCCAACAGCTCCAAGCTCATCCCTGATCTATGTGAGCCTCATGAGATAAGGCACCACTCCTTCTCCCTTGGTCATCTTGGTGTTGCGCATCCTCTCTTGCAATACCATCCTTCGGTTCTCGTTTTTGCTCTGGTACAGACTTTCCAAATCCTTCCAAATCTCCAATGCTGTCTTCTTACCAGAAAAGTGAGGGACTATATGGTGCTTCACTCCATCCATGATAATCAACATGGCTTTGGAATCAATCTTCTTCCAGGCTATTAGATCTGTCGGATCTATGGGTGCAACTTTTGTGGAGTCAATGTGCTCCTCAGCATCACTGACGTCTAGGATCCTTGTGATCCTCTTTTTCCATGTAGGAAAGTTCTGAGCACCTTGGAGTCTATTCTCAACTCTCAACTGCATGGCCATAGTGAAGTGTACTTGTCAAACCCTAGATCTGGAAGTCTAGGTTGTCTTTCTATATATCTCCCCCTGATCTATCATTGCTGCTGCAAATCTCTCAGCTTTAGCTCACTAAAGCTCTGATACCATGTAAATTTTCCTTTAATATTCAACTAGGGCTAAACAGTGTATGCAAAATAACAACTGATAACCACACATGAATATCTTTTATAGTATGCAGCAGAATATAAAACTGAGAAATAAATCACAACATCACATCACAATATTGACACTATTATTTTGGGTATGGAAACCCCCGGAAAAACCCAAGATGGGAAAACCGGTGCAACAGTCGGATATAGATTTTATTATGAGAAAATATGGAACTTTTACAATCACTGCAAATTCACCCAAACCTGGCGAATGCAATACCCAGCAGAATCACTGGGCAAATCCCAACTAAACCTCAACACCCTCCTGTGTGGGTGTACGGCCCAGCTGTACGAAGCTCAATGATCCTGCTGCTCGCTCCTCCATCTTCTCGGCGAAATCCTCTGTCTGACTTTCTCTCCCTGTCTGTATCCTGTCTCTATCGGAATACAAGTGTTTGTGTTCTCTCCACCATTTGATCTTTCTTTTATAACTTTAGGTAAAGCGAAACCCTAATTTCACTTTCACTTTAACTAGTGGTAAAGCAAAAACCCTAATTTCACTTTCACTTTAACTAGTGGTTCACTAAAGTTAATTTATATCACTTTAATTTATTTTCCAAGGTAAACTTAGGAAAAGTAAATTAAATACAACTGGTCTCCTAATTTAAGTCTTCTGCATGCAAGAAGACCTTCCTTGTTGCTACTAGTTTAACAATGTAGACATCAATGTCACTAAAGAGTTAAATCATTGTGTGTATCCCACAAGGAACCTCGTTGTTAAGGTCGTTGATGAGCATCACGTCAACAACAAAGGAAGATGCCATAAAATCTGAGTTCAAATACAAGGACTAGAACTACAATCAAGATTTTATGCATCAACACTCGATGGGATGGATATGGTGCTAGTGCAAAATGGTTGACAAAATTGGTTACTTATACCACTTACCTTGAAAAACAATTAATGGAATTTCAGTTAAAGGATAAACATTATAATTTATAAACTATATGGTAAAGGTTCTATTCCTAAGCAAGGTGATCTACAACCACAAGAAAAAAAGGACGAGGCATGAAAAAGCATACAGCAACAAAAGCAAGAGATTTTACGCCCAAGAAGAATCAAAATTTTAAGTTAAATCACCAAATCAAAAGACTTCAAGGTCTGCTGCACACCTTGCAAAAGAATCTTGTGAATACTAAAGCTGGAAGCCCAACCAATTTTCTAAAGGTAGCCAAAGACAAAAAAGTTTCCACTAGGGAAGCATGCTCAATTAGAGAGAATCCAATTTATTATGCTTTGAGGACAAACCATTCCTTAAGGGGGTGGCAATGTTACAAACATAATAATACATATAAATAAATAATAGAAGTAACTAATAATTAATTAATATAATTAGCATTAATGAAGAGTCAAATGACACACTTGTTCACTCTCATGACCAGTCAATGCCTATAAAGGTATACCGTCATGAGAGTATTGCATATCATTCATTAATTATTAAATATACTTTTATACATTCAATCTTTATTGCAAAATATTATCGTGTTAAAGCGCTTCCACTATTGTTGATGGTGTGAGAAACTTTGGAGTATATATTTTGCGCTATTAGAGCTTAATGAAGATAATAATATTGGATATTTGTTGCTAGAATAATTTTGCACTGTTAGAAAGTGGAAACAAGGAAGGTCTTCTAGCATTGCATGTGTCCTTGCATGCTAAAAAGACATTAAACGGGAAGGTAAATGTATTAATGCGATTTTCCTAAGTTTAGACTTAGGAAAATACATTAATTAATCTAATTTGATTTTGACTTAATGGAATCACTTTTATAAGGTGAAAAGTGAAACTTAGGAAAATACATTAATTAATCTAATTTGATTTTGACTTAATGGAATCACTTTTATAAGGTGAAAAGTGAAATAATTTAAGTGATGGCTAATCTAATCTTGGCCATTGGTCTCAACGGAGGATCACATCCATTGATCCATAGTGAGGGTTAGGGTTTTCGCTTGGCCATTGAGTTGAAAGAAGATATGGTGGAGAGGATACACACAGGAGAGATACAAACAAATAGAAAAGTCAAAAGAAGTTTTGTAGAGAAGCTAGAGGAGCACTAACCCAAAAAATTCCCCAACAAATCGAGCACAGAGCAAGGCCATACACACTCAATCAGAGGAGGTCGTACAACTCGACAGAGGCAGTCGTACAGTCATATGGATTCTGTACAGCTAACATCAGGACCGTATGGCTAACGCAGGAGAGTCATACTGTTGATGCAGGAGGTCGTACAGCAACGCAAGGGTCATATCGTTTTGCTAGGTTTGTGGAGTGGCGTGTAGAGGTTCTATTTCGCCAGGTTGGGTGAATTCATCTATTGGATTGTAATTGTTCCATATCTTCTTAATAAAATTTCATATCTGACTGCTGCACCAGTTTTTCCATCTTGGGTTTTATATGGGGGTTTCCATACCCAAAACATTGTGTCTATATTTATGTGATTGTTAATGATGTTTCTCAGTATTTATTTCCGCTGCAATACTAGTAAAAGAAATTCATGTGGAATCAATCAAAACTAAATATATTGTTTAGCCCTAGTTTGAATTTTAAAGGAAAATTTACATGGTATCAGTTTTCAGAGCTTTGTTGAGCTAAATCTGAGAAAGTGCAGCAGTATTGATAGATCGGGGGCAAATCTATTGGAGACACAAACCTAGAGTTCAGATCTAGTGTTTGGCAAGTACACTTCACTATGGTCGTTCAATTGAGAGTTGAGGATAGACTCCAAGGGGCTCAAAACTTTCCTACTTGGAAAGAAAGGATCACAAGGATCATGGATGTCAAAGATGCACAGGAGCACATTGACTCCACAAAGGTTGCGCCCACAAATCCGGCAGAGTTGGCACAATGGAAGAAGTTAGATTCCAAAGCTATGTTGATCATCTTGGATGGGGTGAAGGACCACATAACCACTCACCTTTCCAAGAAGAAGACCGCATTGGAAATGTGGAAGTCTTTGGAAGTACTTTACCAAAGCAAGAACGAAAACCAAAAGATGGTGCTGTAAGAGAGGATGCGCAGTACCAAGATGGCCAAGGGTGAAGGAGTGGTGCCATCTCACAAGGCTCACACGGATCGGAGCCGAGCTTGGAGCTGTTGGCTCTAAGACCGAGGATGACGAGCTAGTTCGGATAGCCCTCAATGGCTTTTCTAAGCCATGGCACACCTTTGTTAAAGGTGTTGTGGCTAGGGAGAAGCTCCCTGATTGGCAGAGATTGTGTGATGACTTTGTGCTGGAGGAGACTCGCATGGATCAAGGAGCAGTATAAGCGTTCACCAAATCGCCCCCGACTCGCCGGAATTCGGCAGATCAATTTTGGTGTAAATCATACTTTCGAGGAATTAAATCGTAATTTTAATCATTTGGGTAGTTTTAAAATGCCCGATTTAGTTTAGAAAAAGCTAATAAGATTAGTAGAATTCCAAAATAATGAAATAAACAATTTCCCAGCAAACATTTGACTGATTTTAATCAAAAATCGGCCGGAAAAACGGGGCGATTTGGTGAACGCTTATCCTACGCGATGGATCAAGGTTCAGGTTCATCCAGAAGTGCCCCACAGATTGTGGATAAAGAGGCTCTAGCCCTAGCAAGGAAGAGCAAGGGTAAGGCAAAGAAAAAGAAGGGTGGTTAGAAGAACCTTGACATGTCCAAAGTCAAGTGTTTCATCCGCCACAAGCAAAGACAATTTGCCTCCCACTGCCTAGACAGGAAAAAGAAGAACAATGCCCAAATGGCAGGATCTGCAGAGGTGGAGGAGTTTAGCAAAATCTTCGATGAGGATTTTTGCTTGATAGCTTGCATGGAAAGTACCACATGTAGCAACATTTGGTACGTAGACGGTGGAGCATCATGTCATATGACAGGCCAAAAAAGGTTCTTCAGAAGCTTGCAAGAAGGTGGATTAAATCTCCACATTGAGCTGGGTGATGATGCGCAGTATCAGGCACAGGGAGTTGGCACTGTTTCATTTCAGAGGGAGTCTGGCAAACCCCTCAGTTTTGCTGATGTGTTGTATGTTTCGAGGTTGACCAAGAACCTCATATTCGTTTCCACTCTGATGGACAAGGGATTTCAGGTTAAGTTCCGAGACCATAGAGTGTATATTAGGCCCAAGGGGTCAAATAGGAGTTTGGATCAGGTGATTGGGATCAGGAGCGGGGATGTGTATAGACTACACTTTGAGTCTGCAAAGGCTCTAGTTAGCAACAGCAACAGTCAAGGTGATCTGTGGCATAGGAGGATGGCACGTTTACACCATGGAGCACTGAGGCATTTGAGACAAATAGTCATTGGAGTTCCTCAAGTACAAGAGGAGAAGCATAACCATTGCAAGGGTTGTGTGTTGGGGAGAACATCAAGAAACCTTTCCCACAGAGTGAGCACAAGTCTAAGGGGACCTTGGACTTGGTGCATTCGGATGCTTGCAGACCCATGAGTGTCCAATCATTTAGTGGCTGCAGCTATTGCGTCACTTTCATTGACAACTATTCCAGGAAGACCTGGATTTATTTCCTGAAGGCCAAGTCCGAGGTCTTTGAGTGGTTTTGAGAGTTCAAGACTCTCGTAGAGAACCAGGCAGGAAAAAAGATTCGGGTGTTGAGGATGAACAACGAGGGTGAGTATACCTCCAATGAGTTCTTGGAGTATTGTTCATCAGAGGGGATCAAGAAGGAGTACAATGTGCCTCATACCCCGCAGCAAAATGGAGTGGCAAAGAGAAAGAACATGACATTAGTAGGAGCAGCCAAGGCCACGTTATTTTATCAAGGATTGCCACTATTCCTTTGGGCCAAGGCATACAGGACCGCAGTTTACATCCAAAACAGGTGTCCACACAGCGTTGGGGAGGAAGACACTCGAGGAGGTCTTCAGAGGCACTAGACCAGATGTGAGCCACTTGCGCATAATTGGGAGTGTCTGCTATTGTTGCGTTCATGATGACACTAGGAAGAAGTTGGACCCTTTTAGACAGAAGGGTTTACATGGTTATAGAGAGACTTCGAAGGCATAGAGAGTATATATTCCTACTCGCAAGAGTATCATTGTGAGCAGGGACGTCCAGTTTGATGAGGACAAGGCCTTACAAAGATCCACGGACTTACCAGCAAAGGAGCAGCCAGCATAGGGCTCGGGGGTCAAGTTGGAGGAGCCAGAGGTACAGGTATAGGTACAGACACAGGGCACAAGTTCTGGTAGTCAAAGGGAGTCAGGTGGACAAGATCCTTCGGTCATTGACTTGGAGGATGAGCCGCAACAAGAGACAAATATCCAGCAGCCGCAGCAAGTAGACACTAGGCCACGGCCTAAGTGGTTTAGGTCCACAGTTCAGGATTCCAGGTAGGTGACTCTTCCACAGAGCTCCATGAGGCAGAGCAAACCACAAGAGAGACTTAGCTATATGGCATTGATGACGGAGTTGATTAACTCTGAACCTTCCAGTTTCGAGGAGCATGCACAACATGACGTGTGGCAAGATGCCATGGTTGAGGAATATGACTCAATCATGAAGAATCGGGTATAGGAGGTTGTGCCGAGGCCAGAAGGTAAAAAGGTGGTGGGATCTAGATGGATCTACAAGGTGAAGCATGCAACAAACAGAAGCGTGGAGAAGTACAAGGCGTGCTTCATGGAAAAAGGGTTTTCACAGAAGGAGGGTATTGACTATGAGGAGACCTTCACCCTTGTCGCCAGATATTCTTCTATTCGGCCCATTATCTCATTAGCAACAAAGATGGGTTGGCGTGTCTATCAGATGGAAGTCAAGACTGCCTTCCTCAACAGAGTTATACAGAAGGAGGTATTCATTGAGCAGCCTGAGGGGTTTGATGTCAAGAACAGGGAGACCCATGTATTCAAACTACAGAGATAAAATAAGATAAGATAATTTTATTAATGTCCACTAATGACCACAAAGTAGGTCAACGGGACTGTCGGTCACAATGGTAGTTTATGCATGTGGGAGGATCAAACGATCTCCCTATAAAGCAAAAGGAAATACAATATAAGCAATGAAGTATATAGAAGTAAAGATAAACAAGTCAAGCTAGGCTGCAGCATGGAAGAGTTCCTGCTCCAGTTCTGATCATGTAGTCCTAAGCAGGGGCGAAGGAGCTCAGGTGGACAGGATCCAGGAGCCGAAAAGATCAGGGTGGATTTGATACTCCTAACATCCGAGGTTGAGCGAAGAAAACTGAGAGAACTATAAAAGTGTCTGTTGTCCCGAGTCGGGGCCGGTAGGCGCAGGTCACCCTCTAGCCTGGTGTCGATGGGGTCTGGATGGTCCTGGACGGCTCCTGGAGGAAGGTCTGGTACAGAGCTACCGCTGAGGTCTCATGGGTCGAGGGCCCCCAGCCTTTCTTGATCTGGGAGTTGTGTCGATATCAGGATCATTAGGTCTCTTGGTGCCTCTGGATAACAGTAGCCTGTCGAAGAATGCGGTGATCCACTGCGTGGTGTCTGGTATGGTAGGAGGCTGGAGGATCTAAGCTCAAAACCTGAGGGCCTCCTGAATATAAAGTGCTAGACATCTCTGGTCGGTGTATCTGAAGAAAGCAGCTAGAGATTGGGCCCCCCTGAACAAGCAACAGAAGCGTCCTCTGATCTCATAGTAGACAGGACATCTGAAATAAAATGTGACTCGATTTCAAATTCCTGTAGGTGACAAAGTTGGCAAATCCTATCCGATCTGGTGATCTGACTCTACCCGGAGTCTATGTGATCCTACTCTAAACTAACCGAGAGGGATCTGAAGGGCATGCATCCAGTGATGAAGCATATATTGGGGCCGAACAATGAGCCTGTCTCTGATCTCTAAGAAATGCTTAGCATAGAAGGCCATCTTTGGGCGCAATCCTCCGGGAGGATTGATCCAAGTGACCTGGATGAACTACTTGTAAATATCCTCTCTTATGATCTTATTCAATTCTTGTCGGATAGGTAGTGTTATCCACTTATTTGTACCATAGTTGGATTAGCTAAGGAGCCGCCAGTTGACAAGCATGATAAATGTTTGATTCTAGTGTATCAGATGATCCGCCTTTGTGTCTAGCCTGTTTTGGCTAGTCGGTTTTTTGTTTGAATAATTATGACCATGGCACTACGCGGTTTGTAATAAAATGTGCTAGTAGGGTGTTTTGAGTGGTTCGATCTCCTAAGACGTAGAATTTCAACTAGGGTATTCCAGGGAGTTTTTTGCCCTTGACAATTATGCTTTGTCAATAGCCAAGTATAATTGACGAGGTTTTCTCCCGCTTCCTCCAAAGTTGGAATGCCCGATTTTGAATTCTGGGCCTTGGGGGGTTATTAGAGCCCAACTGAGTATATATAAACCTACTAGACATTGTTATAATAGACTATGGTCATGTCCTAAGTCACTAGGACCCTCAGAAAAAATTTCGAAAAAAATTTATCGGACGCGTCAAAAATTTTATTTTTTTTTCCCAAGTTTTTAATTAAATTTTTCCATAATTTAAATGGAAAAATTCAATTTGTAATAAGTCAGTCATCCAGAACCCGAATTCAGTGATTGAAGGCTCTAAACTTAAGCCAAAAATCATTCATGACCAGCCAGCCAGCTAGCACCAAGTTTCAGATCATCATTCGGACACAACTCATATTTTCTCAAAAAAGTCAGTTTTGGGGAAAATATTGATTAATTAATAAAAATGATTATTTCGGAGAAAATCAAAATCTCTCCAAATTAATCCGAAATAAGCAAAATAAAAGACTAAATGACATGGCACGGAGCATTTATGATGATTCCAATCAATATCGGTCAGTTTCAGATCAAGTATCGGAGTGTAGCAATTGAACTATCAGTCAAAAATTTGCCCTCTTTGGTCAAATCCGTTTTTGGTTGAAGTGTGGGTTATCTATTGGTTGGGTGATCATTACGAGGGAGGGTGAGCCACCTCACCCCCCCTCATTACTCCAGCACTCAGTTACAACTCAGTTGCAGCTCAGTTCAACTCCAAATCATCATGCCGAGCTCATTCAATTACTTCGGTGTTACTCTTAGTTTGGTTGTAGGGTTTTAGCCTTCTCTCTTTTTATAAATAGAGGCTCTTTGAGCTCTATTAGGGGCGGATGATTGATGTAGAGAACCTCTGGTGAAATATTGTAATGCTTGTTACTCTTATGCAACCTATTTTTTAATAAAGAAAGGCTTTGGAGGCTCATGCTGTGTAGATCTTGGATGCATATGTTCCGGTTAATGAGGTGATATTATTTCAATTTCTTTGCTTTTGCTAATTTGTGGGTATTAATACATGCTTTAGAGGGCTTATAAAAGCACGTAAGAATAGGTATTTGTAGCTTTCAAGTTACCTATTTATTCCATTTACTTTCAAAAATCTTAAAGAGCATTGTTTTATTCAGCTATATTTCATGCTTTAGTGATTTGTTTAAGTAAACAATACATGATTTAACCCCGGTTTTGGCAAGTGTATAAGTTTTTGTCTGCAGATCACTTCACCATACCAAGTAGAAGGTTGAGCTAAGTTGCATCTCCTTTTCTTGGAGCCCGACATACGTTTCTAGCAGCTGCATGCTATTTGAGATCCAAAGTGGTTTCAAGGATTCAAGATCCAAGTGGTTTTATCTTCTTTATTCACCCTAAAATTAAATTTTGCAATTTCTCCACTTTATGTTTGCAAGTAAAATTCTGATTTATAAAGCTAAGCATTTGCATCTTACTTGCTCTCATTTCTAGATCTAGGAAGTGTCAAATTTTTTGCATTTTTACTTAGATCTAGTTAGTACTTGAAGTAGCATAAAGTTCCTATCTTTGCTTAAATACTAAGTGTATTTTGTTAGTGTATTGTATTGTTTAATCCATCATTTTGCATGAAAATAGCTCGCTGGTTTTTCTCTTTTCATGACAGGTTAAGTGGGAATGCTAGCAAAAAATCAAAGATATAAGCTCTAAGAAACATTGTTTTTTCCCCTTTCTTCATCCCCATTCTCCAGGTTGCCTTGAAGACATTCTCAAGATCAATAAGGACTCCGAACTTCAAGCACTGTAAACAAATTAATAAAAAGCGAGTGGGTTTACAGCTCCCACACCCCTCTTCCCCCATTTGGGGGAAGCTTGTATCGTCCCTTTGTCATGCTTGTATTTTTTGTTTAATAAATTGCTAAAGGTAGAATGGGATAGAATAATTTCATAATCATTAGAAGTTTGTTTTTCATTAAAGTAAGGTAGTTTATTTCTGATTAGTTCATCATTCATAAAATATTAAAGTAAAGATGTTTCTTTGTTTATTTACTTAGCTGAATGCAAAATCTGTTTACCTTTTTGATATAATTTTACTTACCCCCTTGCTTTCTCGATTAGGGCCTAAAAAGCCTGAAAGAGACTCTTGGGTAGTTTAGATCTTTATTTTTTCTCTTAAGTTTAATCAATTAATTAATTAAGTCTCTTGAACTTGCTATAACCCAAGTCAAGAGCACTCTCTATCGGAGAGCATAGCTAGCTTGCATTTTCCCTTGCATTAGGCATTTAGTTTAATTAAGTCTCTTGAACCTTTGTCATAAGACAAGGTGAGGAGCACTCTCTGTCGGAGAGTTTTAATTAATCTGCTTAATTAAAATTTGCAACTCACTTCCCCATAATTAACTTCGTTGATCATCATTCACCTAGTAT
The DNA here is from genome assembly GCA_001517045.1 of Pseudotsuga menziesii. Taxonomy (NCBI): domain Eukaryota; kingdom Viridiplantae; phylum Streptophyta; class Pinopsida; order Pinales; family Pinaceae; genus Pseudotsuga; species Pseudotsuga menziesii. The sequence goes on from LPNX010494942.1 coordinate 1,138,102, forward strand.
GCTCTGCCAACTTTCGGGTTGGGCTCGTACTCAGAACGATGAACAAACTTGCTAAGTTCGCGCAAGAGAAACATAATAAAACTCAAACCCATAACCAACGCGCTGGCGTTGTAGAGAATTTCCTAAAGTTCTTCTTAGGAGAGGCGTCGGAACTCCCCGTTGTCTAAGCTTCTCAGCTAGCTGGTCAATCTTCGCGATACGAGCCTGGGACACTGGGCAGGCCGTCATGTCTTCAACAAATTAAACTTGGAACATTCTCCCGGCTCTTGAATAATCCTTCGCTGACACCATAAGCAAGATCACTTAAAATCCTTAAAATATACCAAGAGCACTTGCACAACGTTACATTCACTTGCATTATTTCAGGACTTGTTTATTTCTTAAGGCATTGCAGAGCGTTGACTCCATAAAGGCACTGATCTTTTAATCTATGCATAATTGTCATATCTGGATCACTTGTCTTTGGCGTATTTAAATTTCTATCTGTGAATGCACTTTTGTAAAGTCTTGAATTATTGTTTATCTTTTAATTCTCTTGATAGCAACGTGGATTGCTTTATCTTATGTGTCAAATTCATAATAAGCAAACACATTTAATCACAATAACTCCTAAACAACACCCATCCACATCCGCAACCTTTTAAAACACTTTAACAACTTGAGAGCCATAGAAACTCTTTTGTAGGGACTACCCCCCTTGGCTTCGTTAGGAGTTAGCCTAAACGGAGCAGCTAGGAGTAGGTGACAGTACCTGGCTCTATGCTTGCCCCCAAGGTCACACCTCTCCCACTTTCTTAAGTGAGGAGACAGCTTTCGGAAGATTTCTACTGCTGGTGTGCAATCGGCGGACAATGGGTAGAAGGTGACCCGGAGCATCTAGAGAGTAGTGGAACGGGGGAAGACGATCTAGCTGGATCCCCACTAAAGCAAGAAGGCTCGAGACTCCTGTGAGCCAACACTTGGCCCTGCTTAGGCGAGTATCACTGGCAATAGTCTGGGCAGAGCAATAAGCTAGATACGGGTACCTATCCCGGCCTTTTGAAGAGTCAGCAAGTCCTCGAATCCTATAAGGAAGGAGACCAATCTGAAAACTAACACGAGGCGGAAGGGCTGCGCTCCGAATTCAGCGAGGATGATGTGTTGTGGTATTGTCTGCTTGCACCTGATGATACATCAGAGAAGGAGGATCTAGACTCTTTCAGCCGATGCCCAATCTGACTCGAGTAGGGAGGGGCTCCAGATCTCTGACCCATATAAGACAGTGGGACAGATCAAAGTATTTAACAGATCCATCTTGGATGAGATATCCTGGAAATGGTGACGAAAGCATTGTCTCTCAAGGAGGGCTAGAGACCCATACCCTTCGTTGATTCGAGGTTGAAGGGTTGGTCGTAGACTGAAATGGGGCCTAGAGAACTACACTCCTAAATAAGTATAAGTACTGGTGATCTCAACTTCCTCCCCTTGAATAGGAAACGAAGGTTTGAAGTTTTATTTGTCCCATTGAAGATCATAACCTTTGTTTTGCCCAAGTTTACCGTCAGTTTCCAGAGTTCACAGAACAGGGCTAGAGCATCAAGCTGTCTTTGCAGACCTTCTGGGGAGGAAGATAGGAGTACAATGCCGTTCGCGAAGAGCAGGATAGAGATCAGGACTTAGTGGAGGAGGCATCCATCTGTTCCCTGTGTGTGCTCCTGGAGGAAGGTCTTCAATTCATCAATATAGATTCCAAACAGGGTGGGAGAAAGCGGGCAACCTTGTTTCACCCCAATGGTGTTGCGGATGAAATCGGATAGCCCTTGCGTTGTGCGAAGGCGGCCTCAAACGGACTCGTATAGACGCATGATGGTTGTCAATAGGATCGGCAAGATGCCAATGTCTCTGAGAAGTTGCAATAAGTCCTCTCTCGGAATTGAGTCGAATCCTTTCTGAAAGTCTACAAAACAACAGTAGACTTTCGAGGAGCGGTGGCATGCCTCCTCAATCACGGCTCGGAGAGTAAAGATGTGATCAATAATCTGGTGTGCTGGTCTGAACCCCTGCCCCCAAGCTCTAAGATTTCTCTGTTCAAAGTCTCTGGAAAGCTTCATGTGGAGAACGGTAGCATAGAGTTTTGAGAATATGTGACCAACCATGATCGTTCTGTAGTTATTAGGATCAGAGGCGGCTCCTGACTTGTGAATAGGATGGATGATATGATGAGACCAGATTAATGGAAATCCTTCACACACCACGTGGTTAAATAGATCAGCCAAGTAGCTAACCAAGACCCGGAGACCATGCTTGAAGAACTCTGCCTGATAGCCTTCCTCATCTGTTGATTTGCTGCTGCTCATCGCTTCTGTGACATCATTGTTAGTGAAGAGGTGGCAGGAGGGGGAGAAGTCACATGGATGTCAGCCTGACCAGGAATGTCATAGAGCTTGGAGGTGTGAGAGAACATGGAGGCAGGGTCAAGGATAGACAGCTATCTACGGGAGATGGGGTTCTAGCAGAGTGAGGCAAACCACAAATTGTACTTCTTGTCAGGTGATGTGCCTCTCATACTGGTACTATATGTAGATCTCTTTCTTACAGGAGATGGGAGGCTGAATTACGACTGCAAGTCCAACCTTGCAGTTGAATTTGAGATGAAAGACCTTGGGTTGATGCATTACTTCCTAGGATTGGAGGTTTGGTAGAGAAATGGGTGCTTCTTCATTGGACAGGGGAAGTATGCAAGGAGATCTTAAAGTGATTCAGGATGGTGAATTGCAAGCCTATGTCCATACCTCTAATTTCCAACTGGAGGAAGATTGATGCATCAAGGCTAGACAGATTTGATCCTACATTGTATCGACAGCTTATCAGATTGCTCATGTATCTGGTCAACACACAGCCAAACATTAGCTTTGCAGTCAACTCTTTGAGCCAGTTCATTGTGGACCCTCGAAGACTACATTGGACCGCTGCAAAGCACATACTTTGCTACATCAATAGTACAGTGGAGTATGGGTTGGTTTACGAGCGCAGAGGGAGTGTACATTTAGCAGGCTTCACACATGCTCACTAGGTAGGATGTGTAGAAGACCGAAGAGCACTTCAGGTTGTTGCTTCAGCATTGGTTCAAGGGTTTTCTCTTAGTTCAGCAAGAAGCAGAAGTCAGTTGCATTGAGCTCGACAGAGGTTGAGTACATGGCAGCCAATTTGACTACTTATGAGGGAATGTGGCTGAGGAAGCTGTTTTCAGGGTTGTTCGAGAGTGAGCTAGAAGCTACAGTAGTTCACTGTGACAATCAGAGTGGCATCAGGCTATTTGAAAATCCAGTGTTCCATGACCAGAGCAAACATATAGACATTCGGTACCACTTCCTAAGAGACTATGTACAAAGAGAAACCATTCGATTGGAGTACATTCAGAGAGATGAGCAAGTGGCGGACATTTTCACCAAGGCACTTTGCAGATACAGTTTTGTGAAGTTCAGAGACAAGTTGGGGTTGTTACTGAATTCCTTCCTCGTTGAGAGGGAGTGTTAAAAAGTGGCAACAAGGAAGGTCTTTTAGCATTGCATGTGTCCTTTCATGCTAAGAAGACATTAAACAGGAAGCCAAATGTATTAATGTGATTTTCAAGTGGCAACAAGGAAGGTCTTTTAGCATTGCATGTGTCCTTTCATGCTAAGAAATTAAACAGGAAGCCAAATGTATTAATGTGATTTTCCTAAGTTTAGACTTAGGAAAATACATTAATTAATCTAATTTGATTTTGACTTAATGGAATCACTTTTNCGGCTACTCTAATCTTGGCCATTGATCTCACCGGAGGATCACATCCATTGATCCATAGTGAGGATTACGGTTTTCCATTACCCATTGAGTTAAAAGAAGATTTGGTGGAGAGGACACACATAAGAGAGATACAGACAAACAGAGAAGTCAGAAGGAGAAGTTTTGCAGAGAAGACGGAGGGGCATTGACCCGGAAGATTCGCTAACATATCAGGCAGAGAACAAGGCCGTACACACTCATGCAAAGGAGGTTGTACAACTCGGCAAAGGTAGTCGTACAACTGTACGTATTCCGTATAGCTGACGACAGGACCGTACGGATCCGTACAGCTAATGCAGGAGGGTCGTACTACCGACACAGGAGGTCTACAGCTGCGCAGGGGCCGTATCGTTTTGCTGAGTTTTCCTAGTGGTGTGCAGAGGTTCTATTTCGCCAGGTTGGGTGAATTCATCTGTTGGATTGTAATTGTTCCATATATCCTTAATAAAATATCATATCTGACTGTTGCAACGGTTTTCCCATCTTGGGTTTTATCCGGGGGTTTCCATACCCAAAACATTGTGTCTATATTTATGTGATTGTTGTTGATGTTTCTCAGTATTTATTTCCACTGCAATACTAGTAAAAGAAATTCATGTGTAGTTATCAGTCAAAATTAAATATACTGTTTAGCCCTAGTTTGAATTTTAAAGGAAAATTTGCATGCACTTGTGGAGATCGATTTATGGAATATCTTCTTAATTTGGTAACTCTTTTCTATTTATGAATTTGTGAGTAATGAGAAGCTTATTACTTGCCATTCATAATATAGAATCAAGGTTGATGTACTTCATGAGCATTGTTAAAAATGAATGCTAATATTGCATTATGAATGCATTCCTATGAGATAGATCTATGTACTGAAATGTATGTTTCATACTCCTTACAAAATCTGCATACTAAAACAATAAAGAAACTGGATTCATAATCAACGATATGTTAACATGCCCCTTTCTTCATGCAAAGAGTCCTTGTTAAAATTTGATGACCCTATAAACCGGATGTATTTCCACTCGTTACATCATGATTCTCACATAATCATCTAGTTCATATCACTATGATTAGTGATGTGATTTAGATAGACTATCTACAAATGTCACGATCTTGATACCCGGGGGTCATTTATGGATGTACACATCTTCCCTGGCACCACCCTCATGGTACATCTAACTAATCATGATGATGGTTAGGCAAGTATTGACTATCTTGCCTCCGAAGGACGGATGTGTGGTGTTTTCGAGGAGGATGGATAGTGCAAAGATATTGGTATAGACCCTTTTGAGTTTGCAACATGTCAATTATGGATTGGGGTAGCACTTCCAACGTTTCTAGTGATGATCCACTATCTAGTGCTTATGTGTAAGTGTGTCTAGTTACACCATGGATGATGTGAAGATGTCAAATCAAGTGATACCATGAAATTATTGACTCATTTGTCATGAATGTGGTCAAATGTTAGTACTGTGATTATTTATCATGGATTTGTTTTTTTTTCTTGAGTAGCATCGAGAGCCATTCTCTTAGGAGAATGGGGACATCTCATTAAGGACCAGGATGTGGAACCAGTCTAGCACTGGGGGAACTCAACCTTGTGTTGAGTAGTGTTGAATGGAGACATTTGGTCGAGGACCAGAATGTGGAACCAGTCCAGCACGGGGGGACTCAGCCTAGAGCTGAGTGGCCATTCTTTGAATGGAGGCACCTGGTCAGTTACTAGGAAGATGAACTAGTTTAGTACTAGGGGACTCAGCCTAGGGCTGAGGGCCATTCTCCAGGAGAATGGAGACGCTTGGTCCGTTACCAAGTATTTGACCTTGGGTCAAATAATGCAGCCTATGGCTGAGGCACCTGGTCTGCTACTAGGATATCACTATAAGCCCTAGACCGAGTCTGGGCATGTGAGGCACTCCGACCCTCGACCTGTGAGATTTGTGATCTTCTCCAAGACTCAGCTACCCTTGGTTAAGACACCTAGTACCCGATCTTGGTGTCACATGGAGTGTGAGATAAAAGCATTAGTAATTCTCTCTATCTATGATGATCTACTTTGATTGGGGATGAAGGACCCCTATGACCACTTGTTTTGACCACAGGGGCACTTGAAGAAGGCTAAAGTAAAAGTCAAAAATACATAAGGACCCTTAGACCACTAAGGAGTCAAAGTGAAAGTGCCAAAAAACCTTTAAAGGTAAAAGTCAAAAAGATAAAAGAATAAATAATAGTATTTTGTTCTTTTGAGTTTTGGTCCACTTACAAAAGATTCAAAGGATATAAAAGAAGATCAATCCTCTTCATTATGTCACACACACTTGCTCATCACTTTACAGCTTCAAAAGGAAGATTTTCGCTGGTCTAAAGGAGAAGAACTATTTTTGTGGTTATGCCCTAGTATGGAGGATTCTAGCTAGGGCACCCACACTTGTTACAGTAAAACCCTAAGCCTGCTAGGGTTCAGCTTCTATCTGTCCCAAGTCCAACCATCAAATATGAGCTAGGGTTTAACCCTAAACCTCATCATCTTCACTGGCAGCCCAGCATTCTTCCACGGGCAGCTTCTTTTCATCCTGGGCAGGCCCAGACCCATCCACGGGAAGCAACAGACTTTATGGGCAGTCTACTAACCCTCGCAAATTGGTCTCTGAATACCAAGATCGGTGACACCCGGTGAGACCTAAAGTAGCAATCCTCTATGCCCGGGGAGGGGACTATGTGCAGTTAATGATGGCTATGTGTGCCGTAATGGTGGATTCTGTGAATGGGGTTTACTTTTTGATTCTCCTGCGGAGCCCGACCATGATTTAGACTGCCATTTACTTTGGGTTTAGGAGACATGGGTTAGGGCATGTCCTTTCAGGCTCGGACAGGATGCAAGACTTCTCTCGGGCAACTCTGGGCAGCATCAAAACAACAGCCTAACCCTCGAGTTGCTCCAACAGAACTCGGGTAGCTCTGTCCCAACATCCGAGCAGCCCCATTACAGTTCGGGCAGGTATTTGCAAGGCGCAGGGCAACCTAGTACAGGGCTCGAGAAAAGGTACAGGGCTCGGGCAGTAGCATCAGTATCCGAGCTGGCAGGTACAGGCTCAGGCAGACTCACGAGCAACAGCAACAGCTACCGTGCAGCTCCGTACAGGTACGGGCAAACTGGTACACTCGGGCAGGCCCTCTAGGCAGTTCAAGCAGGCAGCAGCAAATCCGTACAGATCCAGGCAGCAGATTTTGGATGTTTGGGCAGCTGAGAGAATTTAGGGCATGAAGCCCTCATTTGAATCTTTCTATAAAATTACCTTTTATGGATTTTTTGCCTATTGTTCAAACCTGTTAGGGTTTGAGAATCATTGAGAAACTCGGTCATCTCATTTAAGAGATGAATTACTAATGCTTTTGGGGTTTTTGTCCTTTAAAGATTTCCCCATGAAAAACTATTGTGTTCTGTGTGTGTGATGTTGTTGATGTTTCTACTGCACTTGTCATTTCTTATCTTACAGTCTGCAAAATTTTAAAGAATTCATGCTAATGCTAAAAATTCAACAGGATTGCCTAGGTTCAAACATGGATACAAGTGTATGATGAGATTGGAGACTTTTGAGCTAGAGCATTTTGTTGATTGGAAGCATATTCCATGTATCAATCATGTTCCTATATAAATTATCACCTTTTTTAGGGGAGCACTCTATAGTTTTTATATATTATTGATGAATAATGGTGATTAACTTATGTATTGTTGATAAATAATGGTGATTAACTTATGTAGTGACCCCCTCTTTGCATTGTTGGATGTCTATACTACTAGGACCTAGAGAAAGGGTGTCTTGATTCCCCTTTTGGGGTATTCATGAGATTAACACATGTTGGATGGACTAGAGCACTTAGCTTACTTGGCTTATTTGGTGAAATATCCCCTTTCACATGTATTTTGATGAGGGTGCACTATTGGACAACAAGAGAGTGGAAATTTAGCACATAATGTCATGTAGGAAGTCACTCTTGGACTCCATATCCCAAGAAATCTAGTTGTTGTAGGTTGCATTGTCCACTATCATGCCTTGAAAACATCACTTGGAGAACATTTCAAATTGTCCTAAACCACACAAGCCACAAATGTGACCTTTTGACAAGATTGTGTCACTTGGAAAAGGAAAATGCATGGTTTACTATTGTTCCATTAAAGGGCGCTCTTGTCTAAAAGTTGTTACATTGCATACTCATCGCTTTGGCACATTTATCATAATTAGATCTTGGAAGGCTTTAAAGCTTGGACCATTTCCCTCCTTATGCTAAAGGCGCAAACCATGGAGATAATGATTAAAAAATTAAAAATGTATTTTATTTTATTTCTTGGAGGGTGCACAAGTGGGATCACTTCTTTATTGTTTCTTAAGCACTTTGAAATGGTCTCCACCCAAAGATCAAGGAGGGCATCCGATCTCTAGGAGTTGTATTCCTCGCTTGAAGGAGGGTCATGGCTTGGGTATATTGGAGATTGTGCACATGTGGCTTAGCCACTTTTATTAATTGTTGAGTTTGTCTATCTAGGAGGTTAGATCAATAATGCTAGTTTATGCATTCCCATATTAGATCTAGGGTTTTAAGTTTTAACATGAATATTAATGGTTGTTGATGGTGTTGTTGGAGTATACATCTGTGCTATTGGAGCTTATTCGAAATAATAATATTGGACATTTGCTGCTGGAATTTACTACATGGTTTTGCACTTGTGGTAATTGAATTATAGAATGTCTTCTTAATTTGGTAACTCTCTTCTATTTATGAATTTGTGAGTAGTGAGAAACTTATCCCTTGCCATTAATAATCTAAACTCAAGGTCAATGTACTTCATAAGCATTGTTGAAAATGAATGCCAATATTACATTGTGAATGCATTCCTATGCAGTAGATCTATGAATTGAAATTTAGTTTCATACTCCTTGCAAGGGATGATTTAGGTGACTGTCCAAGGCCATCTACAAACAGATTCCAAATTTGTTGATTTTGGGTCCAAAATTTACGAAACCAGTTTTGAGCCTTTTACAGCATTTTTAGGGTTCCAAACCATGGGAAAAGTAATCAGGTTGACTTTCCATGATATAGAGCTTGTCATGGGCTTTCCGATAGTGTATTGTGGACCCAAAAATTGAGTTTGCACAAAAGTTATCGCCCTATAAAGTTGATGTTTCATCATAGCTTACCAAGGCCCCCTACCTTACTACGTTTTCAACTTCTAGAGTTAGGGTTTTTGTCCTAGGGATTTTTTGCTTTAGATTTTATGGTTGCTAATGAAATAAAATGAGACTTCCTTTTGATAGGGGTATTTTGTGAATGAAAGCAGCTGCACATCTCTTCTCATAGATAGCTGCCACCATACTCAAGCCATTATGCATTGTAAGCATACTTTAGCTCCTCGAATGCTTTCTGATGTGCCCCAATCAAAATAAATTCCGGTTAAGGTGCTCGATACACTGTTGAAAAACTCAAGACGAGTTCTACAAGTGGGCAGTAATGTAGATTTCCATCGTGGTTTGGACCCCAAAGAATGTTGGGAAAGGCCCAAAACCTTCTCCAGATGTTCAAAACCCAAAATCGTCAAATTCAGGTTATGTTTGGAGATGTTCCCAGAGGGTCTCCTGGACCAGAGGAACATCCACGCTACCTGAATCTGCTACTCCAAAATATCAGACTTCTGGGCCAGGAAAGCTCGAACGAGGCCCCATCTGAACATAGCACTAAATCGAGCGAACAGCACCCCATCTTTCTGGACTGAGCATGACGACCCACCGAAGATTTTAGTTTGTTTGTTGCTACCTTCCTCTTAGTAACTATAGTAGATATTCACTCATATAGTTAGCTTGTGATGTCAGTATCACTGCTATCAATGCAGGGTGAAACCTTGTAATGACAGTTTAAGGGATGTCAATTTTTTGAACTGTTTATGAGATAAGACTTGAAGTGCATATAGAAGATCAGTTTTATTTAGCATAGCATAGATGACTTTTGTTAGCAGAATAAGCTGAGTCTTTTTCTAGTCAATCAGGCAGCATGCTATTTGATTCCCCAACTGTGAATTCTTATATATATATATATATATATATATACACACACACAATGAATTCACATCGGGGAAATTGAATTTTCTTTTTAAAATGCTAAGATATCAAACTCGTCCCAATATAAACAGTTAGTAAATAACGATGTACGTTGAATACAAAATAACAGATAGAGTTCCCCTCGTAGCAGAAGAGATTTTACCTTATCCGCTTGGTAATTCGTGAAAACACCGATGCTCCGTCTGAAGGCCGTAAATAACCTAGAAGCCATAGCTCAGTCTAATAATCCGAAACTTCTGACGATTCGTACGAGATATGCCAAATCAGGCATTCGCTCTCGGGCAGACCACGAGAGAAACAGAGAGCGTACAAAGGTTATGAGAATATTTCGGCAAATGGCAAAAGAAACTTCGGGAGCATTTATCAAAAACATCCATGAAAGTCAAACCAACACTTAAATAGCGGGATGGTCCAGGCTTCTACAAGTCCAAGGAAGTGAGGTTATAAGAAGCAAATACACGAAAGAAAAATGACAAAGTAATGGCGAAGGAGCTTTACAGGTTGTGCAGGTGGTTTAAGTTCTTTCGGAAGTAATTGGTTCACTTTCGCTCTGTCACCACAATGGAAAGAAGCGGAAGCGGAAGCGGAATGGTTCACTTTCGGTTTTGTAATGTTTTTACATGATATTCATTTTATTCATATTTTATTTGTATATTTTTTTTAACATTCTTTTTACCAAATGTTTTTATTTACATTTTATTGCATGATAATTGTTTCTACTTTAAAATAATAATCATTTAATTAGGCAGAAAGGTCCAAAAATGACATCTATTTTCTCCACTTTTAGTATGGGAGGGAGGAGATTTTTTTGTCATACTAAAATTGATTTTTATTATTAATTTTATTTTATTAGAAGTGGGTTGTACTTTAGTTAGGATTTTATAACCATTCCAATGTTGCTAACATGTCTTGTGACTTTTATAACTATTATTGATGACAAAACTCAATTGGTTTGCATCGTATAATGTACAACAACCATTTTAGTATCGTAAAGGAGTCTCACAACCATTCAAACATATTATTGTTTGCTTCAATGTGTTATTTATAGAATAGCTTTACAAGATAATAGAGGTATGTCAATAATATGCTTATTGCTCATTTGTGTCTTCACATTATGATAAGAATAGATATGTTTTAATAGTCAAATTTCGTATTGTTGATTCTTATTGTTAGCTCTAAATCAAAACAACCCAAACACAAGGTTTACCAATATATCTTGTTATCGTTATTGATTACCCATAAATAAAGAAAGTTCAATGGCAAAAAACGAAAAAGGTTGTCAAACTCCTGACTAGAGCCTACTTGGTGTTTCAAATTCCATGTCTTGGATGATGGTTACTGGTAAGAACAACAACAATAAAAGGAAGAACACTTATAGTTTCACAGAACTTTTGGTGGGATATCGTTCTTGTCAAAACCCCAAATTTTCACAAAAATTTAAAATTTTGAAATCACATAAAATGCTAGAACTGCGGTTTACTAACAGCTAAAGGTTATCAATAAAAGAAACAGTTAATAGATTAGTTTTACATAATCTCAATTATGTTATCTTAACAGTTTCCTTTTTTAAACAAGATTAAGTTTAACTTGCGCATTATTTCTACGTTCAGTTTTCTAATGAATTTTTATTTATGACAAGTAGGTGGAAACTGATTTAAAATCATGGGCTTACTTAGCATTTATGCTAATGCAGAAAGATTACTTGTTCTTACAGGTTTACAGGTATGAATGATAGAGTAGCGTTTTTAAAATTCATAAAGTATGCATCAGTATTTCTATTTGCAAGTAATAAGCTTAGTAAATAAGCTGCTATAATTCAACAACTTCTGTAAGGTAAAACAGTTTGTTTTCTTCAGTTGTTCTTGTAAGCGAAGTTCAGATGATTGAGTTTTCTTTCTTTTATTGTACGTAATGACGGTAAAATACTTACTATAGCTCTAAACTCGTAATCTTAGTTGCTTGATTACTTCTACTAAGCATAACTTGCAACGTTATATTGATTGTACTTTGGGTTATTAAATATTATCATACCACTTACTTGAGTAATAAGTTGCTTGATATTTAACTTCTGTAGTGACACTTACGGTCTGCAACCATTTGACATTAATGTTGATGGATGTAAAGACGTTAGTGTCTTTTTCCAAGCAAACACTGCTATCTATATCTTCTAAGTCTAAGTCGAACTATGAAGTTCTATCGGTTATAGACTCGAGTAGGATCAATCCCTTTTAACTCTTATTACTCTATAATACTTACCTTGTATTAAGATTACTGTCTACCAACAGTTTCTAAGGTAGATGTTTCTATAAAAATCAACCTTTATCCTATGTTAAACACCAATTATTTGTGGAAGCATGAAATCATTCAACTGATTATAAGACATGGTAGTTACCAGCAAAATGCCATCTTGAGAACCACCAATGACTTATTAAAGTCTAAATTCAATTAGACTAAGTAAAAGTATGTTGTAAATAATCTTTTACCATACTGTCATTTTTATCGTTTATTTCAATCGATTGTTGTTTTTACATAAATATATTATTATGTCCATAGTCATACAATTCTGTCATTTAAATGAAATTCCTAAACAAGTCTAACAACTTTGTCTTTGTAAAGAATTT